>JABSTQ010008174.1:0-32525 GCA_013358835.2 Ixodes persulcatus | reverse complement strand
TGCCTCAAACCACAACGACTTCCTTAGAATTGTCATAAATGCTTTCTTTGTCAATAACTGTTTTGTTTAATCTATAGCCTTCCAGAGCCTTCTTTGTCTGCATTCCCTCTAGCCACCGATCTCTTTCTGTGGCCTTAACTTTCTTCGTATCTGAGACCTGCTCTTCCGTAACCCCACTATAGCCTAAAAACTTTCCTCTTAATTTCCTAGTGCGCTGTCTCCATTTTGTTTCTATACTCCTCATGTATAAATAGCTGAAAACCTTTCGTGCCCATTGCTCCCCACCCATTTGCCTCAACCGATCCTCAAATTCTATCTTGCTCATAGCTTCCCTGCCCTCAAATGACGCCCATCCCATGTCTCCTTGTACTCCCTGGTTTGGTGTTTTGCAATGTGCCCCCAAGCCAGCCTACCTACTCCACGCTGTTTTATTTCTAGTCTTGCATGCACTTCGGATTTCATGCATAGCACTGCCGTTCCAAAAGTCAAGCCAGGCACCGTGACCCCTTTCAAATCTCTCTCACCACCTCATACCTGTTGTAATTCCAAAGTGCTCTATTTTCATTACAGCCGCATTTCTGTTGCCCTTACCTATATATACTTTTCATGCTCACTGAGATATTCTGCACCATCACATATCCATACTCCTAGATACTTGTATTACTAGCTCTCTCAACTGTAATATTCTGTATCTTCAGCTCTCAACATCATCATTGTTAAAAATCATGACTGCTGCTTTTTCACTACTGAATTCTAAACCTAATTCCTCTCCTTCCCTACCACGAAAATGCTTCATTAATTCCTGCAAATCTATCCTGTGTCTAGCCAGTAGTACGATATCATCCGCATAAATCAGCCCCGGTAAGGATTGCTGAATTTTTTGACCTAGCTTACTGTACGAAAGGTCAAATCCAAGCCCACTCTTCACTAGTCTATCCTCCAATACTCTCAGATAAAACATAAACAGCAAAGGCGATAACGGGCACCCCTGCCTAAGGCTTCGTCTATCTCTATTTTTCCCGTTGCCTTTCCTTCCCATGTTATAATCACCTTATTATCTTTGTAAATATTCCTTAATATTGCTGTTAGTCCTTCATCTAGGTTTAAGCTCTCCACTATGTCCCACAGATTCCTTTGGTTCACATTGTCTAGGCACCCTTGATATCCAGAAATGCCAGCCAGAGCTGTCTGTTTTCTTTTTGCGCTATTTCTATACACTGTGTTAGAGAAAATATATTCTCCTCCAACCTTCTTTGTTTCCGAAAACCCGTTCTGTAACTCGCCCAGTATGCCCTCGCAATCTACCCATTCCTCCAGTCTCTTCTTATAATCTGCATTACCAACCTGTAAATAACTGGTGTCACGGTTATGGGACGATAATTCCTAATGTCAGACTTATTCTCCTTTCCTTATATATATCATACTCATCCTACTAAGCCTCCATTCATCTGGAATATTTCCTTTTGTTACCATAGTGCTCACTACCTCCCTTAGTTTGCCTTAGATTTAGGACACAAATTCTTCACCAGCTTGATTGGGATACCATCTGTGCCTGTCGACGTGCCACTAGGGACTCTTCGTTCCGCCTTTTCCCATTCTCTTTGTCCAAAATCCGCGATTGTCAAAAGCTGGACTGATACCTCCTTCGGTTCTCCTATCTTCCACATGTACCCGTTCCCGAAATTTCTCCTTCGTCACTGCTCCTATATATCGTATCGCATCATCTCCCTCTAATTGATCTCCCTGATGCGAGAGTATGAATCTCTGTCTAGCTTGCGTCGTTTCACCAAGTGAGTTCAAGTGCTCCCAAAACTTCTTGGCTGCGTTTCTATCTTTCTTGCTTACATTACTCATTCATTCTTCACCCTTTCTCTGAATTTTCGCATTGATCAAACTGGATGCCTCTCGGCGACATGTATAAAAGTGTCCCATCTTCTTTTTACTTCCGTTTCCGCTCCCACCTACGCTTGGAATGCCTGTGTTCTCTAGAGGCTTCCTGACGTTTTGGTATCGGCTTGCTTCACTTCTTTGTCCCACCAGCTTTTTGGTCTATGTCCTTGCTTCCCCGTTCGTTTACTCTGAAACTTTGTCCTACTTCCAGAATAAAAAGCCCAGTTAGGCTCTCATAGGTCCAAATCTGCATACCGCTGCTCTGAAACTGCTTCCCTCTATTCTTTCAGCAACTATTTCCACTCTTTGTCGCTGCCGAAAGTGTGCTTTGAATTATGTTGTCTAGTTCAGCATTACTTCTCTGGCAAAATTCAGCTTAATACGTTTGAGATCACTACCAAGACTTTTGGAACCTTCTTCATCTATTTTCATTACTTGTAACTTATCATATATTTTGTGTGACATAAGTACGTATCTATAGTTGAATGTAGATTGCCAGTTTCCCACGTTATGAGCCCGTCACACTTCTGACTGGTATTACATAAAACTAAGTCATGCTTTTCCACCAGTTCTAGTAATATGCTTCCAGTTGAGTCCATATACCCATCCAGACCCTCGATATGGGCATTCATGTCTCCCATAATAATTATTTCAGAGCCGTCCCCTAGCTCTCTAATGTCTCTTGATATGCAATCAATCATTTTTCTGTTTTCCTCTTTAGCACCTTTCCCTGTCCATAAGTAAACAACTCCAAGGACTGTTGATTCCCCAGCGACTTTTCCTTTCAGCCACAAGTGTTCAGCGCACTCCTTTCTGATCCTTTGAAAGTTCATGTTCTTCTTAATAAATGCTCCAATTCCACCTCCCTTCCTCGTTCCCTCCGTTCTGTTGCATTCTTCCCACACATTGTCAGGGTTGCAAGGTGGCTGCTCCATGTCTCTGAGATGTGTTTCCACAAACCCATACACCACTAAATCCTCCTTTCTTAGTTGCTCTTCTACCTCTTCCCATTTTAACCTATTTCTACCACCCTGCATGTTAATATATCCAATGTCTGATTGTGTTGTTTTTTTATACCTGTTCTTACGTTTTCTCCTCTTTTTACGCAGGGCATATAGAGTACCTACAAGTGGAAGCCGAGAAGGAATGCGCGTCGGCGCCCATTACTGGTCAGATCTTGTGTGGTATGTGCATACCCAGTCCTATTTGTTCATTGTCTGCCTAGCCAAACATGGCACACATGGAAATTTACCATTCCCCCACAGCACGATCATCGCGGTTCAATGCTCGCACCGCCGTCGCCGCGCCAGCCCCGCTCGGACAGCTCGCACCTGCTCGCTCGGTTGGGTGACTTCGGTCGGTACTTCGGTCCCCATCCAGGCGGCCTTGTTCCAAAATTTACTCGATCTCACTCTTGGGTAAAGGTCTTGTACCCGTTGCGTTCGCAAACATACGAACGTCTTGCATTTTTGTATCTGTCTCGTCACGTGACTTGATCCGCCGGAATAACTCGGATCCATTCGAGTAAGATTGGAACGCAGCCCAGAGTGCCCATCTGCTGACCGTGATCTTGCCAATCTGATCTGACCCACCTCTGGGCGCAGCCATCTTAACGTCACGTGATCACTAATGTGGCAAACAGGCAAGATGGCGGCAACCGGGGGAATGCCATTTTAGAGTGCAGCCCTTAGGCGGCCGTTTCCGGCTTGAGCGGCGTCGGCGTCCCCGTCGGCGTCGCCGTTCGCGTAACCGCGCGGTGCATTATGGGACGCGTGACGTCACTGATGACGGCATCAGTGATGTCACTGATGACGTCATCGGCATCCGCATCGTTATCGTCACTGATGACGTCATCAGTGACGTCACTGATGACGTCATCGGCATCCGCATCGTCATCGTCACTGATGACGTCATCAGTGACGCCACTGATGGCGTCATGGGCATCGTCATCGTCACTGTGACCTCCCATGTCACCTGACCCCCTCCCACCCCTCGAAGTCACTTGACCCACCCCCAGTACCCTTCCCTCCTCCTCCTCAAGAGCTGCGCTCTAATTCGGCGTTACAGGGAGTTGTAAACGGCTTTCACTTTTTTGGCTGCTGGTTTACCGCTCTAAGTTCACTCAAGCTCGTTGGTCAGCCCACGAGCTTCGTCTGCTGAGGCAGTGCCTCCTATATAAGTTACACTATGCTTGTCAGCTTCTCTCCAAGAGGTGTCCAGGCCCGATGCTTCACCTCACAACACGCACGTACGGCTAGGTAGCGCCGCCTGGCGGACGTTCGTTTTTTTTTTTTTATTAGAGCGCAGCCCTTAAGGCGCGGCCACATTGGCGTCGCGGAGGGCTGCGACGCGACGGTCGGCGCTGCCGGTTTGACGACCGGAACCAGTTTTCGGCTTCAGCGGCGCGACGTTCTGCGCCGCAGAGCCAACCGCTCCTTGCGCGGTTCAGAGCTCGGCGCCGCTCGCCGCAGAAGAGTGGAGCCAATGGGAGGTGGCTTAGATAGTGACGTTGCGATGCCATGGCAACGCTCAAGCCGGTCCTCCGCGCGTCTTTCACGTTCCGAAGGACGTGTTTCGTGTCGTCTGCTATCCCTATTTTCCCCCGATGCCTTCCCCAACGGAGCGGTTCCTTGAAACTGTGCGACTGTTTCCCTTTTTATATGACAAGACGCAGCCAGCCAGACTACCTGGATAATGACGCTAAGAACAACCGCTGGGAAATTATAGGAGAGGAATTCGGAATTACAAGTGAGTTTCTCCGTGGCACTTGTTGCATGTCGTCTGTGTTGTGACGGATGTCGTGTTGATTTGGTGACACTTTCGAAAGTAGCCTTCATCTCTGGCGCGCCGCCGGTGCAGCAAAACACTGCCCTGTCCTTCGGTGTTTCGGTAGAACCAACTCGGCCGGACCCAAAACCTGCGCCTCCTTCCCTTCAGAGCGCGGCGACGTCGCAAGATCAACGAGAAGGCTAGGATAATCACATTCACGCTGATCACCAGGTCATCATGGACACCTACCATGTAGGCCGCGAGTGCGGTTTCGATGCTGATACATGCGAAAGATGAGAGCCGAAACGGGAGAATCTACCGAAGAGCGACGACGAAAGAGCGGGAAATCCGGCGGGAGGCGCGCGCGCGATTGCGAGAGCCAGTGCTGTCACGTGACGCCCGCAAAACGGAGGCCAATGTGGACTCTTCGCGTTGGGACGCCGGACGGCGGTGCCGCCCAGCGGCACCGACCGGCGGCGCCGTTCACGCTAGTGTGGTCAGGCCTTTAGGCGCCCCTTTCCGGCTTGAGCGGCGTAACCGTCGGCGTCGCCGTCGCCGTCGGCGAAACCGCGCGTTGCATGCAACTCACGTTGCATGCAACCCAGGTTGCGTGCAACCCGTGTTGCATGCAACCCGTGTTGCATGCAACCCGTCGACGTCGGCGTAACCGCACGTTGCATGCAACCCAGTTTGCGTTGCATGCAACGCAATCTGGTTTGCAACAACGCAAACCGGCGGGTTGCATGCAACCTGGAGTCGTCCCCAAGGTCACGTGACCACCCCCCCCCCCCCCCGAGGTCAAGGGACCCCCCCCCCCTGAGGTCACGTGATCCCAGGCCACGTGACCCCCCCGTGCCTTCCCCTCCTCCTCAAGAGCTGCGCTCTAATTCGGCGTTACAGGGAGTTGTAAACGGCTTTCATTTTTTTCTAGCATGTTGTATTTACATTATTATTGAAGATATATCATATATATGTTTTTTAACAACATGTGGAACACTGTTCTGGATGTGACCGCCCTGACTCAAACGAGTTTCGCTCAGACAAAATACGAACCTACGAAACAAGCACGGCCAGGCTTCGCTTTTGCAGCGCGAACGCGGAGAACGCTTGGCCGCTTGACCGTCTGCTTTGGCGGCAGTTCGGGACTTTCGCGGTCACCCTGAATCGCGCGCATAGAAATAGTTGGCGCCGGGTCGTGTGCGGCTGAAAAGGTAGGAAAATAAGAAGTAATATTCCGTTGGAAAACGGCGAGCTGGTTCCGAGCTGTGAGTCAAAAACATTTCGATTTCCTGCTGTCGGTCAGTCTATGCTGTCGGTGCTGCTGGGGCGACATCATTGAACCTCCTACGGAGGAGATGGTTGGCCTCACTACACGGCTGGTTTGTGCGTCTAGGTGGCTCCACCGCACGGCAACCACACGTACTATTTGCCCTCTCCCTTCCGCTTGCCAGTGCTCGGAGCTGAAAGGCATAATGTAACTTATATAGGAGGCACTGGCTGAGGAGAGCTCGGCCAAAGTGCTCGGCCTCGCGCTTTGCATGGCGGTCGCGGTTCCTGCTATCTGCGGATAAACATGGCGTCGGTGGTGATCGTCGACGGTGTCGGCGTGGTGGAAGCTCAGCATTGCGCGTAGAACTTTATCTTTGACTGAATTCTCGTCGTGTTTCGCGATTATAACCCAGCACGTCCTAGATGGGAACACCCATCTACTCGTGCGGAAATGTTGTGGCGGCACCCTCAAGAAAGCAAAACGCTCGTGCCGCCGTGTTTGTTTACTTCGACTACAGTGCTACTTTCTTATCATTTGTGTCCTCGAACATCGCCCGGATTTCTTATTTGCAGATTACATTTGTGTGCTCAAGTTCAATGTATTAATAATGCGTACTTTATTTAAAGGCATGTATGAAGGATGCGAAGTTTTTCGCGTTTTTATCACCCGAGAAAAGTGATTCGTGTTAGCCTTCCTGAACCCCTTACAACGTCTATGTGATCACAAAATCATATTTCAACGTTTTTAGATCGCTGCGAAGAATACATCCTCTTTTGCGATTGTAGTAAAGGCGTGTGACGAGATTTATACTATCAGTAAAATCGTGTGTTAAATTCATGATTTCTTTTATGTTTACATTCTCTCCGCCCTGCGAGCCCATCCTCACAAAACGAAAATTAATAACGCTTGACTCCATAGAAAACTCTCTATTTTCTGCTATGACAGTGAGTGACAGCCCGTCCCATTCTGCGCTTGTTGCAGCGGTTGCAGGGAAGTGTACGCTCGGCGTAGAGCGGTTTTTTCGGTCGCTCCGATCGCAGCGTACGCAATCCTAGCTGACGCGCTCGGTGCAAGTGCCCGATTTACAGTTTGTGCAGTCCGGAAATTAAAAATAAACGGCTGCAGTTTTACTGCTTGCCACTCGTTGAACCACGTCGAAGGACTTGGAGCAGGCTCGTCGGTTTAAGGTCATCCGTGTATGGTCGGAACATTCCATACATTGGAGTCGCTACTCCTTGTTGTCCGATCAAGACTAGGAAAGTGAGTCGTCGACGAAAACCGCACTCTCCAACAGGCGTACTGGCGTATAGGACCAGTACGATACTGTGGCTGTAGCGCAACGTATCTAATTGAATGTCGCTCAGCTACGATGTCTCCATGGCTATTGCGGTGATGAGAGACGCCGATTCAGAAAACATGTCGGTAGCATCGGCGCCATTAGTGCAGTTAAACCCCGTGGTAAAACTTAAGGGCAAGCCGTTAGGTTTTACGCTCCCATTCTCCTAATGCCGAGAGAACTTCCGGTTCCGGTGCTAGAGTACTTTACGACCGTAAAAATTACGCCGCGGCTTGTTTTGGGGGGAGTTGGAAAGGAAGAAAGACTCGATATTTGATTATTTTTCGCGTATAAGTTAATGAACCGAAAAGAAAACGGATGCCTGATTAGGGTTCAATGAACATCGAAGGTGTAATGTAAAAGATGTTTGGCAAAGGTAAAAAAAGTCCTTTCATGGATCCTTTGAATACCTTCAAAACGAACTCCTTTAAAGGTTTGACGAATCAGTGCAGACCGATGGGCCCGAGATGGCCCGTTGATTCGCCAATCTTTTAGAGGAGCTCCCTCTGAAGGCCCTAATGTGCTTTTCCGAGACGAATCTCAGACTGACAGTTTAACGCCCTCTGCTTTTGGTTCCAGAAAATGAAGGACAGAGACCGGCCCACCTCCCAGATCATTGATGGCTTTCGCTTGCCTGGATTCTTCTCCGAAGAGGTCTATCGGAGTGGTCTACGCTACCAACCGGAGGAGACCGACATCGTATTGGTCACCGTCCCCAAAGCGGGCACTCACTGGATATTAGAAATCGTCAAAGCATGCTTCCGAGTCGTCAGGGGTGTCAGTGCGGGCTGGAGCTTTCTCGAGATGCACGGTCTGGACGGCATCCTCAAGGCCGAGAGACCGCGAGTCATTTTCACTCATCTACCCTTTCACTTGACGCCCTTCTCTCCGTCCACGAAGTACATCTACCTGGCTAGGAACCCTAAAGACTGCTGCGTGTCTTATTACCATCACACAAAAAGATTGCCTGTTTACGGCTTTCAAGATGGAACATTTGACGAGTATTTTGAGCTATTCATCGAGGGTCTCACGGACTTTGGCAGCCACTATGAGAACCTTTTGTCTTGGTACGCCAAGAAAGACGAGCCTAACGTGCTGTTCCTAACCTACGAGTCGATTCATGCTGACATGAAGGAATCGGTGCTCAAGATCGCTGGTTTCGTAGACGACCAACTCGCTAAGGCGCTTGCTGAAGACGAAGCCAAAATGGCGGCTGTAATTGACAGTACGAATGTGACAAATATGACGAAGGATTGGGATGTGCAATTCGTGAGGAAAGGAGTCGTTGGAGACTGGAGGAATCACTTTTCAGAAGAACAGTCACGGCGAATGGAGCAAAGGTTCTTCAAAGAAATGGAGGGTACTTCTGTGCCAAGGCTTTGGGATGATGTGGACTGGCTTCTAGACCGGAAAGAAGCTGCCGAGATGACTGTGTCTGGTTAATGTGCTAAATAATAAACCCTAATGACCCCGTTCCACTGGCGCACTGACAAACTCGATTTCTGTCGTGTTTTTTTATTGTCTTTGCTGTCTTTGACTACATAGTTGTAGAGAACGAAAAGCAAAACTGCCATCATCAAAATTTGAGGCGTAACGCCCCGCGTTTTTATGTTTGCTGTTTTGTTTTTTGGAATCTCGGACATCTTCTCGTAGCTTTATCGCCAGTGAGTTTGCGCCAATACAAAAGCCGAAGAGCGAATCAGGAAGGGTGCAGATAATAAGCCAAGCCGTGCATTTGCAAGCTCTCAGTGGCTGTAACTCAAACTGAATTTCCATGTATACATTTACTGAGATAAATGAAATAAATATTTTGGGTTGGGGAGTTCAAGGCTATAACTATGATACATTTGAGGACGTTGCTAGGAACCTCTTGGCTGGAGTGGAGTACAAGGGATATAATCCACTACAAAATACGTTTAACCAGGTGCACAACGAAAGCGCGTGACAAAAGGGACGGGCTCCTACAGGCTAAAATTCTAATGCTAAGTACGGAGCTTAAAGCAAAAATAAAGACTTCGAAATTCTCCTTCGTTATTGATAAGATGCAAAACTTCATAAAATATTCACCACAGAGGTTTCGGAGACAACTGAAATCAAGTAAAAAAGGAATTACCGAGGTTATAGAAGTAAATAGGGTTATTGAAAACAAGAAACATTTTTTAGTGAATAGTTTGTCAGTGTGACGACATGATGGCGCTTACGACAAGGACAAAAGGGGAGACTAGACAACACGGAGCGCTACTTCAACTGTTTATTTTTGAAAAAGGGGGGGAACATAAATACACTCAAACCGCTTCACATCAGCCAATCCCAGGCCTCACCGTCGCCCGCAAAAACGCTATCTCCTTGTCTAACAAGTCAATGGAGGCAACGCTGACACATTGTGCTCCAGACTGTTTTATCAAGTCTGCTTCTATTATTTCTCTGACCGTTTTATCTTTGTGTCTGGATAGAATCGCGCACGTGCTGAACAAGGGCTTGCACCCACAATCGTGACAATGAACTGAAAGATGACCGTCACGGTGATTATTAACATTCAAATTGTGCTCTCGTAACCTATCATTTAGGCATCTGCCTGTTTGCCCGATGTATTTTTTACCGCATTTTACCCCCTTTTTCAAAAATAAACAGTTGAAGTAGCGCTCCGTGTTGTCTAGTCTCCCCTTTTGTCCTTGTCTTAAGCGCCATCATGTCGTCAAATTCCCAGTACCAACTAGCCCAACAATCTGCATTGATTAGTTTGTCAGTGTTTTTTGTACTGATAATCATACCCTTCAGATGTTTTGTTTTTTATTTGAAAATGTTCCCCCAATAATTGACGTATAAATATCAGAAGAGGGGGATTTCTCCTTGCTACTTTGTATCAATTCAAAAAAGCAGGTGGTTCTGATAATATACCCAACGAATTCTTATATCGTTACAATGAATGGTGTGCGAAGCACCTCAGTCTCGGCTTTAAGAGATCGTTGTCAAATGGAAGTCCCATATGACTGGCAAATCGCCACAAATAATACCTGTCCATAAAAGTGGTGATACAAGCTCAGTTAGAAACTATAGACCCATTTCCTTAATGCTTACCTGTTGTAAAGTGTTAGAACGCGTCATTTCAAAGCATATAAGAACGTTTTTAGATACATATAATGCGATTATAGTGCAATTAAATGCAAAAGTGCAAGCGAGCTGGACAAGAATGACGAAAATATTCCCTGGAGAAGGGGAGCAAGAGGGACAAAGGACACACAAATCTCCAAACACAGCTAGGTGACTGGTGCTCGACCGAAAAAAATCCGCCTGTCCCGGGTATCGAACCCGGGTCCTCCCCATTTCCAGTGGAGCGCTCTACCAACTGAGTTAATCAGGGGTCAGACGTCAGTAGAGCAAACGGGTTTTATCAGCTGCCACCAGTCTAACACCAACAAGGGGGAAACTTGCAATGTAAAGATATGAATATAGTGCAATTAGATGGAATGGTGCAAGCGAGCTAGACAAGAATGACAGATTATTTTCGTCATTCTTGTCCAGCTTGCTTGCACCTTTGCATTTAATTGCACTATAATCATAGCCCTATATTGCAAGTTTCACCCTTGTTGGTATTAGACTGGTGGCAGCTGATAAAACCCGCTTGCTCTACTGACATCTAACCCCTGGTTATCTCAGTTGGTAGAGCGCTCCACTGGAAATGGAGAGGCCCCGGGTTTGATACCCGGCCTGGCGAATTGTTTCAGTCGCCCACCAGTCACCTAGCTGTAAACCTGTACCATTTGAGCGTGTTGGTGCTTTTTAAACATTTAGAAAGTGGAGACACATAAGGGACGATACAGACAGGACAAACTTTCAACTTCAACAACATTTGTTTTCGCCTTCAAGCCCAAACCCCGCCCGCTCCGTGGGAGTTCGGGAAAGGGAAATCAAGGGCGAAGGAAAGGAAGCGGAGGAAGTGAGGATTTTGCCAAACGAGGAAGGGAGAAGAGGGAAGGGGGCTCGAGTGGATGCGCGGGATAACGGAATGAAAGAAAAGGGCGCTTCTGCCGGTGACCTTGTCGCCTCGTCTAGTCTGAGAGCGTTCGGCTTCCATTGTGGGCTTCAGAAAGATAATCTCCTTTCTTGAGAGCGAAATGGAAGCGGTGCTTATGGTTTGCGGGCTTGTCGCCATCCGATAGGCCTCAATTATTTCCCTCCCGACTCGCTCGCACTGGCCTTCCATGGTTGTCGTGCCGGCGAAATTAGGAGCGCAGCCGGAACATTTTCTCCCGTAAATGACGATCGGGTGCAGAGAATCCGAGGCAGCTCTTTCGGCGTCTATTTGATGTTCTCAGAGTCGGTCGTTGAGGCATCGCCCCGTTTGCCCGATGCACCTTGCCCTGCAGGACAGGGGGATAACGTACACTTTCTCCGTCATGCAGGCGGTGAATTTGCTTGCGTGTTTTTTGGTGCAGCTGGGTTGTGGGGGATCCTCTCTGTTGACGACCCTACACTTGTCGCCGAGTCTCGATTTGCACGTGAAAAGCACACTTGTGTCATATTTTGAGGCAAGAGCTTTTAGGCGGTGAGATTTTGTGTGGATGTATGGAATGCAGGCTGGTCTTCAGGTGACGGGTGCAGTCTCGGGGGTTGGCCTGGCCCGGGGGTTTGTAGCCAATTTTTGCGAGGTAGCCAAAATCAAATCTGTAGGGTAGCCTGCCCTCCGAAGCCGTGCGCACTGTTGGCTGTGTTTGAAGATTTGTGTTTGTCCTTTGTCCCTCTTGTTCCCCTTTTCCAGGGGTTATTTTCGTCATTCTTGTCAAGCTCGCTTGCACCTTTGCATTTAATTGCACTATAATCATAACCTTAAATTGAAAGTTTCACCTATGTTGGTGTTAGACCGGTGGCAGCTTATAAAGCCCGTTTGCTCTACTGACGTCTGACCCCTGGTTAGTTCAGTTAATAAAGCGCTCCACGGGTAATGGGGAGGTCCCGGGTTCGATACCGAGATTAGGCGGATTTTTTCGGTCGCGCACCACTCACCTAGCTGTGTTTGGAGATTGGTGTTTGCACTTGGCCCTTCTTGTTCCCCTTCTCCAGGGATTATTTTCGTCACGCATAATGTATCTAAGGTTTTATCTACCACTACACAATTAGCGGAACTAATTCATGATTTTTCTTCGATTCTTGATAATAAAGACCAGGTCGACATAATATTTTCAGACTTCCAGAAGGCCTTCCACAAGACGAAACATATTAAGTTGCTCTTTAAGCTAGAACCTTTGCTAGATAAAACCATGAGAGTGACTGCTTGAGTTGAATGGTTGCTTACAAAAAATTAGCAAGTGGTGTGAAAGCTGTAAGATGCCTTTAAACCGGAAAAAACTGTTTGCATGTCAATGACACATAAGGAAACTCCTGCGGTACATAACTACCACTTAAACAGAAAGCCTTCGTCTAGAGTAAGCGCATTTACAGGGTGAAACAAGGAGACGGCAGGCTCTTTGAATCGACCGGAAAATTCGGTTTCCTAACCTATCGCGCTACGACTTTGTGCAGCGTTGCCCACAGATGGTGCATTTTTTTTTTGTAAAATTTGCAAAGAGCGAACTTACCTGAGGAAAAAGTAAAGAAAAAAAAAAGGCTTAGCTCCTATGGAAACTCAGCGACGCCATCGGTCTGCAAACAACACGGCGCCGTTTCGCACCGGAGTCAAGAGATGGCGCAACGAACGCCGCCAACGAACGAGCATACGGGCGCCGAGAGCCGGCCTCTTTAGCAGACGAACTTTTCGACTCAAAAGCGGCGCGCGTTCCGCAGGCGGCGACAGTCGCAGAAACAAAAACAGGCGCGGTAACAACAAGGAACTGCAGTTTCTTGTCTGCTAAAAGCGCCGGCTCTCGGCGTCGTCTGCTCGTTCGTTGGCGGGAGTTGGCGTCGCGACCGCTTGCGCCATCTCTTGTCTTCCGTGCGAAACGGCGCCGTGTTGTTGAAGACCGGTGGCGTCGCTGCGTTTCCATAGGAGCTAAGCCTTTTTCTTTCTTTACTTTTTCCTCAGGTAAGTTCGTTCTTTGCAAATTTTACAAAAAAATGCACCATCTGTGGGCAACGCTGCACAATGTCGTAGCGCGATAGGTTAAGAAACCGAATTTTCCGGTCGATTTAAAGAGCCTGCCGTCTCCTTGTTTCAACCTGTAGATACTTGGGGGTAACAATAACCAGTTATCTACGATGGGACAACCACGTCAATAATATAATTAGGAAAGATACCGACAACATTCGTCATCAAGGAGATCGTTAAAAGTGGCCCCTCCGGAAACTAAACTGTTAGCTTTTAAAGTGCTCATGAGGTCCAGTCTAGAATATGCCAGAGAAGTGTGGGACCCGCACACACAAAAGTTAGTATTAAAATTGGAAAGTATTCATAAATTGGCGTTACGTTTTATTTTTCCGAAGTATAGGAGGTAGATTCACACATGGAGCTGTTTTTCAGGGCAGGAATCAAACTTCTAGAAGAGAGGGGGAGGAACAAAGGCTTGAAAATGCTTTACATTATTTTAAACGAGACACTTCTCCTAGACATAGATAGATCGATAGGACCCCATACTTCTAGAATTACGAGAAATAAACACACTAAAGCACTTGAAAAATATCGTTGCGCCAAAAATTGCTTTAAAAATTTATATTTCCCCTGAACGACAAAGAAGTGGACTGCGCTACCAGCAAGCTACGCTGCAGCCAACAACGTTTCTGAATTTATGAGTGGTCTGGAAAAGTTATTGTAAAAATCATGTCTCTAAATCTGTGGCCCACATTGGTTTGTGTGTTCCTTTTCTTGCGAGCGTGTTTCCTTTGTGCTTGATATATAACTGTAGAATACACTAGTAATGTTATATTGTACACCATGTTCTGTGTGTCTATTTGTCTTAACTTTTGTCACTCACCCGTATCATGTTCCCCGTTGTGAGGACTGATAGTATTGTCAAATAAAAAAAAAGTTGATCTCAGCATTTTTCAAATTTAAGTCGTCACTTTCGTCAACCTTAATGTACGTTTCTTACTAGCAGTGTCAAGCTCAACAGCATGCAATCTTACCAATAATTGCATTAAAACTTCACTGCACCATCAAGATGCCTATGTTTTTCGTCGTCTCGTTTCAGCTGCTGCTCACTTTCCTGGTCCCGTCATGGTCTATGCCAACCGGCGACGGGAACACTATCATTGGCTGCAACATTACATCATCTACTTCCGTGGATCCTGCTGGAAAAACGTACTCGTCATCAGAAGCATACTCTTTGTGGGTTGTGCCAAAAAAACGTGTCCAGCGCGGCACCGTTCCCTGCGGCGCCGTTACGAATCAGCTTATCCACTTGTACCATTTTAGACAAACCCCCGAGACTGGGGGGAAAGAAGGACAACACAACACGAAGTCTCAAATACAGCTGAAATTTATAGAAAAGAATATCGTGGTTTTATAGGGTACAAGGGCACAAAAACCAAAAGGAAGGAAAAAGGGGGAGGTAGAACTTGCCTTTCCCGAACGCACAAGAGAGGGGAGGACATTGACCAATAGCACACCGGGACTGCTCTATCGCAAATAAAAAGGGGGGAGGGAGAAGATCTCTTATCCCACCTCGGTCAAGTCCTGATACACATCACAAAAGAAAGTGCCACGGGATGGTGACCCATTAGGGGAAAAACCGAACATGGACAAAGGCGAAACACCCCCGATATTCGGGGTTTGTTCGCTTACGGGTCAATATCCTCCCTCTCTTGTGCGTTCGGGAAAGAGAATTTTTACCTTCCTTTTGGTTTTCGGGGCACTTGTACTCTATAAAACCAAGATATTCTGTCGAATAAATTTCAGCTGTGTTTGAGACTACGTGCTGTGTCGTCATTGTTTCCGGCCAGTCTCGGGGTTTCGTCTAAAATAATTTGGTCATTTGGCTCCGCTAAACGATATGCATCATCACCTTTGTATGCAGTGCTTGCACTTGTCGCGACTGAAAGAATCTGCCCCGCGCCATCAACTGCACCGTGACTGCACCAACCCGTACAGCCCGTATCGCCCGTACGCACCGCTAGCACATCTTCTCCGCGTGTTCCTCGCCGCCATGTTTATATTTTTACAGCGGAGCTGTTAAGGGCTAGATTTCCCATGATCGTGTCCGTCAGCAAACAAATGATCACACAAAGCTCTGGACAGCTACAGCTATCAATGAGCGAAGGCGAAAACCAGATAACCGGCATGCCGGATGTCTGGTCGCCGACGTCGCTCATAGATGGCGGCAACCTTTCGAGCCTTTCCACTCTGGCTTGACGACTTACGGCCGGCCATTACTTCATTCCCACCATAGTATGGCTTCGCTGGTCTTCTTTCTTCACCGGAGTAGAAAGGCTGAGAGTTTATTTTTTCGTCTTTGGCCACTTGATCGGACACTGGATCGGCCAAAAATCCGGCTCCACAAAAACCGCCCGCCACCTTGAAGGTCAGTTGTCATAGTAATGCCGAGCGGCCGTTGGCAGCGTCCGCGTTTCTCCTTCCATTGATTGACAGGCCTGGGTGAGGTTTTTACAAAATCCCGCTCCAGAAGAGAGGAGCGCACGCAACTTTTTTCGAAGGCCCGCAACTTTTTGGGTCGCGTTCACGCGGGGATTCTGTTTGCCGAAACCTAGTTTCGAGACACATGGTTCGCCAACAAGATGCGTCGTGCGATTATAACTTTAGTCCATCATTGCGCGGTTCTTCTCGAGATGTGAAACCAGCGCAGGTGTACACGACACAGCCTACCCGGTATCAACAACGTGGATATCAAGCCTACTCGTCGGAAACCTACTAGACGTACTTACAAAAGAGGCAAAGCTTTACATAATTTTACTCGATAATTATATATTATATTTAGATGGCAACGTGAATAGAAGATTACTAACAATTGCTGTAAAAACCTTCACTTTATGTTAGCTTTAGTGGAAGAAAGAGTCGCTAAAGGTGTTGCGTTAGCTCTTGTTACAATATATGCTGCATTAGGTAGCAAACGTTCTACTAAAACATGAAGACGCGGCTCCGCTACGGTATATATAGCGGATTGCGTATGGAGTTGCGGGTGTGAATAAATAATCTAAGAAAAGTGTCAACGCGGGCTTTTTAACTTTTTCAACATGGTAACTTGAAGTTTTTAAGCTGTTATATTTCATCACCAGAAACAGTCCAATTTTAGTTGTCTAATGCGATGCAAAAGTCACGGTTCATGTGTCCCTATCACACCCGGCACTTAAGTTTTTTTTTTTTTTTTTTAAACGTAGCAGGTAGAAGTTTATAACAATATTACATTTCTGAGATACCGGTCACAACGTGTGACCCAAGGTTTGTTCTCTGCTGTTTCAACGAAACTCGTTAAATATCGTTTGTTTGAATCATTTATTGACATATTTGCACAACAATTAAAATTAATGTTTGCCCACAGAAACTGCACAAAAAAGCTTACTCTGGTGCTGAAAATTGCAATCAAGAAATATATTTATTGCAATGTTCAGCTCAGTGCAGTGCTTTTCAACACTACATTGTCAACATAATGCATAAAGCTACTATTTAAAATATAATTATTAAATTTTAGTTAATAAGACTAATGATCTAAATTTGCATTTCGCAAGGTGTTGAATTATAAGATGGGGGCTATTCCAAAAGACAATTGAAATAAGTATTAGGTACGAGTAATATTTGCTCAGCCTCTCCGTGTTTACGCGACAAATAATGGCAGTCACCGGCCAAGTCGGATTCAAGAATAAGAATGCATATATAGCGATCGTGTGAATTTAGCATACGTAAAGAAGGTCGAGTAATAAAGAAAAAAAAGGCGAGAGTCCGGTGTAGTTGCGTTGTTGCTGTTGTTTTGGTGTTTTTCTGCTTTTGGTTCGCATATTCCGCGCGTTCAGCACTAGATTCGCTTATTGACGTGTTACGGTCACAGGCAGCTTGCGTGGTTGTACTTGTACCGACTTCCTGCAGTGAAATCGCCTTCTGGTTTAACGCGCTCGTCGGGTGCGTAGTCGGTAGAAGTAGGAACGAATCGCTGCTCCTGCACAAACAAGTGTAGCTTCAAGGCCGTGTTGAGGCTGTTGCTCAGGTGCTTGGGTAAGTAGGCATAAAGCCCCTCGATGTGTTTACGTTCGTCTCAGATTTTATCGATGGACCTTAAAGTAGGCAGGCTCGAGTAGAGTAGACACATTTACAAAATACCCAAGCACCGAGGAGAATGCTGGGAATGTATGCCTACGCGCCGCACGCAAGCGCACACCTTCTCCCGTATAAAAAGATTCCAAGTAAATAACCAAAATAACGTGTCGACGAACGCGCGTGCGAGATGCCATTTATTGTAGGCTTTTTGCTTTAGAGCAATTACTGAAGCAGACGCCAGCATGTGCGGCGCGTAGACCCGCATTCCCCGACTCTGCTTGGTTATTGGCTAATTTAGCAATAGGTCAATTGTTCATTCGACGTTGTTTTTGATCCATTTGCACCGGCGTAAAGCGGCAATCACACTTCTAATACTTGATAAAAACAGACTGCAGAAAGTTTGAGCCGCGACTCTTTCTTGTAGGACGGCCCTGTCACATTGATCATACAAGAGCTGTTTGCAGTCGTGTTCAAAGCATACATGTATGGAACATACAAGCTTCGAATTTTCTGGAGGCGTGTCCGCCGTGACGTCTGTCATCATGCCTGCCACGAACACAAGTTCGCTTTGTAGGATGTACGGACAGTGTGACTCCGATTTAAATAAGCCTCGAAGTTGTTTACTTTTTTTTATTTATCTATTCATTTGTATATTACATACGGCTGACCCAGCCGGATGGCGGAAAAAAAACGAAGAAGGAAAAAATCGAGAGTAAACACATCAAAACGTACGTGACAATAAATGCCACGATTACGAGGATGTCTCGAGAGTCGTTTTGAGGGGTCCTATTTACTCATCGAGCCGGCATGCGCAGTACTGACGTCGTTATTGCATAGCGTCCCCGAATACCGCCTTTCACAGATGGATCCGTATCTGTTCCCGCAAAATGACTGAATTCGGTAGAAATATAGCACCCAGGTAATTTTTCAATACAGAGTCGTGAACCTATTTACGCAGTAAGACCCCAACAACTTGGAGCCACTTAAGAATATATATAATAAAATTGTGCATGATTTGTCACTGTAATTTGGCACGCGAGTGCGGCTGGGGATACAATTTTTCTTTGAAAATGCGAAAGAGTAAATGTGCGTCGATCAAAATATAACACTAATAAAAATCATTTTAGGGCTTAGCGTGCAGTGAAAAGCTGAACTCCGGAATCATCTTCTTCCGGAAAGAAAAACAGTTTCTAAGTTTCCTTCCCTCCATTCGCTCTTGCTATCGTCTCTCCTCCTGACCCCATAGGAGCGCGCCTCTGAGCTTCTCCCAGCAGAAAGGAGAATGGTCTCCCTCTTTTGCGAGTGTAAATAAGAACTTCAAAGAGAGCTTTCTCCGCTCTTGCTGCTTGTCTACAACGCCGACTTAAAACCAGCCGAAAATAACACAGCAGTCGGGACATGCGAACAAGCTTCAATAATTTTGCCGGAAAACTAGGGCATTTACTTCTCGTAAATCGCGCACATCGTTCAATTAAATACATACATTCAGTTTCACGTGCCGGATATATTTACGCAGGTTTTTATTTTTTTTTCTTTCTGTAAAAAAAAAGAATATTCTTGCTCTAGAACTTATTTTACCATTATTTGCTGTTCTGCGAGCTTTTCCGGGCTTTTTCGCATTCATTTAGTCTTTTACATAGTGATAGCATAAAAGTAGCGCACCCTAGAAAACACCGCGTTGAGAGTCATCCAATTAAAACATGGTGCACCAATTGGAAATAAATTTAGCGTCAACGTTCAACTTGGCATGGTTGTTCATTTACCTCTTTTCCTATCCTGTTCGTACAAAGAATGTAGTCTGGTTTGTACTCATGTCAAGCGGGCCCTTTAAAGGGACCATACAACGATCTTGAAATCGAATTTCATTCACTGCGCGTCGTAAAAAATATGAAAAGAAAACCAAAACTCAAAAATAGGGAGCCAACCATTTTTTTTCGCTATATAGCTTTTAGAAGAAAAACAGACACTTTTATAACTTCTTTCCTTCGAAAGCTTTCTGCCGTCGAATGTTTCATAAAAGTTTCGTTAAAGAATATTGTGATCCAATTTTCGTAGCATTATCAGCGATGTGACAAAAATTTCAGAATTTTATGGATGGATGGATGGATGGATGAATACGGCTGAGCCCTTTGGATCGGGCGGTAGCTTACGCCACCTAGCCATTTTGTCTTATCCTTTAAGCTTAGAATATTTAAATGTGAAAACTATATTCACTCCGTACTGAAAAGAAAGTGAGGCTATAAATCCTCCTTGCCATCAGTTAATAAGAAAATGCCTAGTTTTCTCTCGCTTTCTGCCACCATTCACTTAATCTTTGCTTGGTCATCTCTACTGTCTTGAAATCCACTTTTCCTTCGCTGTCTCTAAAACCCAATGACTTTATTAAATCTATGTTGTCTTCGGTATGCATAGGGTGAAGCCCTTTACAGTAGAGTATCAAGTGCTCAGCCGTCTCGTCCTCCTCTCCACAAGCAGCGCACACTGTGTCCATTCCCTGGTACTTCGCTCTGTATGTTCTGGTTCGCAAAACACCTGTCCTTGCCTCAAACAACAACGAGCTTCCCTTAGAATTGTCATAAATGCTTTCTTTGGCAATAACTGTTTTGTTTAATCTATAGCCTTCCAGAGCCTTCTTTGTCTGCATTCCCTCTAGCCACCGATCTCTTTCTGTGGCCTTAACTTTCTTCGTATCTGAGACCTGCTCTTCCGTAACCCCACTATAGCCTAAAAACTTTCCTCTTAATTTCCTAGTGCGCTGTCTCCATTTTGTTTCTATACTCCTCATGTATAAATAGCTGAAAACCTTTCGTGCCCATTGCTCCCCACCCATTTGCCTCAACCGATCCTCAAATTCTATCTTGCTCATAGCTTCCCTGCCCTCAAATGACGCCCATCCCATGTCTCCTTGTACTCCCTGGTTTGGTGTTTTGCAATGTGCCCCCAAAGCCAGCCTACCTACTCCACGCTGTTTTATTTCTAGTCTTGCATGCACTTCGGATTTCATGCATAGCACTGCGTTTCCAAAAGTCAAGCCAGGCACCGTGACCCCTTTCCAAATCTCTCTCACCACCTCATACCTGTTGTAATTCCAAAGTGCTCTATTTTTCATTACAGCCGCATTTCTGTTGCCCTTACCTATTATATACTTTTCATGCTCACTGAGATATTCTGCACCATCACATATCCATACTCCTAGATACTTGTATTTACTAGCTCTCTCAACTGTAATATTCTGTATCTTCAGTCTCTCAACATCATCATTGTTAAAAATCATGACTGCTGATTTTTCACTACTGAATTCTAAACCTAATTCCTCTCCTTCCCTACCACAAATGCTCATTAATTCCTGCAAATCTATCCTGTTGTTAGCCATTAGTACGATATCATCCGCATAAATCAGCCCCGGTAAGGATTGCTGAATTTTTTGACCTAGCTTACTGTACGAAAGGTCAAATCCAAGCCCACTCTTCACTAGTCTATCCTCCAATCCTCTCAGATAAAACATAAACAGCAAAGGCGATAACGGGCACCCCTGCCTAAGGCTTCGTCCTATCTCTATTTTCCCCGTTGCCTTTCCTTCCCATGTTATAATCACCTTATTATCTTTGTAAATATTCCTTAATATTGCTGTTAGTCCTTCATCTAGGTTTAAGCTCTCCACTATGTCCCACAGATTCCTTTGGTTCACATTGTCATAGGCACCCTTGATATCCAGAAATGCCAGCCAGAGCTGTCTGTTTTCTTTTTGCGCTATTTCTATACACTGTGTTAGAGAAAATATATTCTCCTCCAACCTTCTTTGTTTCCGAAACCCGTTCTGTAACTCGCCCAGTATGCCCTCGCAATCTACCCATTCCTCCAGTCTCTTCTTTATAATCTGCATTACCAACCTGTAAATAACTGGTGTCACGGTTATGGGACGATAATTCCTAATGTCAGACTTATCTCCCTTTCCCTTATATATCATACTCATCCTACTAAGCCTCCATTCATCTGGAATATTTCCTTTTGTTACCATAGTGCTCACTACCTCCCTTAGTTTTGCCTTAGATTTAGGACACAAATTCTTCACCAGCTTGATTGGGATACCATCTGTGCCTGTCGACGTGCCACTAGGGACTCTTCGTTCCGCCTTTTCCCATTCTCTTTGTCCAAAATCCGCGATGTCAAAAGCTGGACTGATACCTCCTTCGGTTCTCCTATCTTCCACATGTACCCGTTCCCGAAATTTCTCCTTCGTCACTGCTCCTATATATCGTATCGCATCATCTCCCTCTAATTGATCTCCCTGATGCGAGAGTATGAATCTCTGTCTAGCTTGCGTCGTTTCACCAAGTGAGTTCAAGTGCTCCCAAAACTTCTTGGCTGCGTTTCTATCTTTCTTGCTTACATTACTCATTCATTCTTCACCCTTTCTCTGAATTTTCGCATTGATCAAACTGGATGCCTCTCGGCGACATGTTATAAAAGTGTCCCATCTTCTTTTTACTTCCGTTTCCGACTCCCCACTACGCTTGGAATGCCTGTGTTCTCTAGAGGCTTCCTGACGTTTTTGTATCGCTTGCTTCACTTCTTTGTCCCACCAGCTTTTTGGTCTATGTCCTTGCTTCCCCTTTCGTTTACTCTGAACTTTGTCTACTTCCAGAATAAAAAGCCCAGTTAGGCTCTCATAGGTCCAATCTGTATACCGCTGCTCTGAAACTGCTTCCTCTATTCTTTCAGCAACTATTTCCAACTCTTTGTCGCTGCAGAAAGTGTGCTTTGAATTATGTTGTCTAGTTTCAGCATTTACTTCTCTGGCAAAATTCAGCTTAATACGTTTGAGATCACTACCAAGACTTTTGGAACCTTCTTCATCTATTTTCATTACTTGTAACTTATCATATATTTTGTGTGACATAAGTACGTATCTATAAGCCCGTCACACTTCTGACTGGTATTACATAAAACTAAGTCATGCTTTTCCACCAGTTCTAGTAATATGCTTCCAGTTGAGTCCATATACCCATCCAGACCCTCGATATGGGCATTCATGTCTCCCATAATAATTATTTCAGAGCCGTCCCCTAGCTCTCTAATGTCTCTTGATATGCAATCAATCATTTTTCTGTTTTCCTCTTTAGCACCTTTCCCTGTCCATAAGTAAACAACTCCAAGGACTGTTGATTCCCCAGCGACTTTTCCTTTCAGCCACAAGTGTTCAGCGCACTCCTTTCTGATCCTTTGAAAGTTCATGTTCTTCTTAATAAATGCTCCAATTCCACCTCCCTTCCTCGTTCCCTCCGTTCTGTTGCATTCTTCCCACACATTGTCAGGGTTGCAAGGTGGCTGCTCCATGTCTCTGAGATGTGTTTCCACAAACCCATACACCACTAAATCCTCCTTTCTTAGTTGCTCTTCTACCTCTTCCCATTTTAACCTATTTCTACCACCCTGCATGTTAATATATCCAATGTCTGATTGTGTTGTTTTTTTATACCTGTTCTTACGTTTTCTCCTCTTTTTACGCAGGGCATATAGAGTACCTACAAGTGGAAGCCGAGAAGGAATGCGCGTCGGCGCCCATTACTGGTCAGATCTTGTGTGGTATGTGCATACCCAGTCCTATTTGTTCATTGTCTGCCTAGCCAAACATGGCACACATGGAAATTTACCATTCCCCCACAGCACGATCATCGCGGTTCAATGCTCGCACCGCCGTCGCCGCGCCAGCCCCGCTCGGACAGCTCGCACCTGCTCGCTCGGTTTGGTGACTTCGGTCGGTACTTCGGTCCCCATCCAGGCGGCCTTGTTCCAAAATTTACTCGATCTCACTCTTGGGTAAAGGTCTTGTACCCGTTGCGTTCGAAAACATACCCACGTCTTGCATTTTTGTATCTGTCTCGTCACGTGACTTGATCCGCCGGAATAACTCGGATCCATTCGAGTAAGATTGGAACGCAGCCCAGAGTGCCCATCTGCTGACCGTGATCTTGCCAATCTGATCTGACCCACCTCTGGGCGCAGCCATCTTAACGTCACGTGATCACTAATGTGGCAAACAGGCAAGATGGCGGCAACCGGGGGAATGCCATTTTAGAGTGCAGCCCTTAGGCGGCCGTTTCCGGCTTGAGCGGCGTCGGCGTCCCCGTCGGCGTCGCCGTTCGCGTAACCGCGCGGTGCATTATGGGACGCGTGACGTCACTGATGACGGCATCAGTGATGTCACTGATGACGTAATCGGCATCCGCATCGTTATCGTCACTGATGACGTCATCAGTGACGTCACTGATGACGTCATCGGCATCCGCATCGTCATCGTCACTGATGACGTCATCAGTGACGCCACTGATGGCGTCATGGGCATCGTCATCGTCACGTGACCTCCCATGTCACCTGACCCCCTCCCACCCCTCGAAGTCACTTGACCCACCCCCAGTACCCTTCCCTCCTCCTCCTCAAGAGCTGCGCTCTAATTCGGCGTTACAGGGAGTTGTAAACGGCTTTCACTTTTTTGGCTGCTGGTTTACCGCTCTAAGTTCACTCAAGCTCGTTGGTCAGCCCACGAGCGTCGTCTGCTGAGGCAGTGCCTCCTATATAAGTTACACTATGCCTGTCAGCTTCTCTCCAAGAGGTGTCCAGGCCCGATGCTTCACCTCACAACACGCACGTACGGCTAGGTAGCGCCGCCTGGCGGACGTTCGTTTTTTTTTTTTTTTTTTTTTTATTAGAGCGCAGCCCTTAAGGCGCGGCCACATTGGCGTCGCGGAGGGCTGCGACGCGACGGTCGGCGCTGCCGGTTTGACGACCGGAACCAGTTTTCGGCTTCAGCGGCGCGACGTTCTGCGCCGCAGAGCCAACCGCTCCTTGCGCGGTTCAGAGCTCGGCGCCGCTCGCCGCAGAAGAGTGGAGCCAATGGGAGGTGGCTTAGATAGTGACGTTGCGATGCCATGGCAACGCTCAAGCCGGTCCTCCGCGCGTCTTTCACGTTCCGAAGGACGTGTTTCGTGTCGTCTGCTATCCCTATTTTCCCCCGATGCCTTCCCCAACGGAGCGGTTCCTTGAAACTGTGCGACTGTTTCCCTTTTTATATGACAAGACGCAGCCAGCCAGACTACCTGGATAATGACGCTAAGAACAACCGCTGGGAAATTATAGGAGAGGAATTCGGAATTACAAGTGAGTTTCTCCGTGGCACTTGTTGCATGTCGTCTGTGTTGTGACGGATGTCGTGTTGATTTGGTGACACTTTCGAAAGTAGCCTTCATCTCTGGCGCGCCGCCGGTGCAGAAAAACACTGCCCTGTCCTTCGGTGTTTCGGTAGAACCAACTATGCCGGACCCAAAACCTGCGCCTCCTTCCCTTCAGAGCGCGGCGACGTCCCAAGATCAACGAGCAGGCTAGGATAATCACATTCACGCTGATCACCAGGTCATCATGGACACCTACCATGTAGGCCGCGAGTGCGGTTTCGATGCTGATACATGCGAAAGATGAGAGCCGAAACGGGAGAATCTACCGAAGAGCGACGACGAAAGAGCGGGAAATCCGGCGGGAGGCGCGCGCGCGATCGCGAGAGCCAGTGCTGTCACGTGACGCCCGCAAAACGGAGGCCAATGTGGACTCTTCGCGTTGGGACGCCGGACGGCGGTGCCGCCGAGCGGCACCGACCGGCGGCGCCGTTCACGCTAGTGTGGTCAGGCCTTTAGGCGCCCGTTTCCGGCTTGAGCGGCGTAACCGTCGGCGTCGCCGTCGCCGTCGGCGAAACCGCGCGTTGCATGCAACTCACGTTGCATGCAACCCAGGTTGCGTGCAACCCGTGTTGCATGCAACCCGTCGACGTCGGCGTAACCGCACGTTGCATGCAACCCAGTTTGCGTTGCATGCAACGCAATCTGGTTTGCAACAACGCAAACCGGCGGGTTGCATGCAACCCGGAGACGTCCCCAAGGTCACGTGACCACCCCCCCCCCCGAGGTCAAGGGACCCCCCCCTGAGGTCACGTGATCCCCAGGCCACGTGACCCCTCCGTGCCTTCCCCTCCTCCTCAAGAGCTGCGCTCTAATTCGGCGTTACAGGGAGTTGTAAACGGCTTTCATTTTTTTCTAGCATGTTGTATTTACATTATTATTGAAGATATATCATATATATGTTTTTTAACAACATGTGGAACACTGTTCTGGATGTGACCGCCCTGACTCAAACGAGTTTCGCTCAGACAAAATACGAACCTACGAAACAAGCACGGCCAGGCTTCGCTTTTGCAGCGCGAACGCGGAGAACGCTTGGCCGCTTGACCGTCTGCTTTGGCGGCAGTTCGGGGCTTTCGCGGTCACCCTGAATCGCGCGCATAGAAATAGTTGGCGCCGGGTCGTGTGCGGCTGAAAAGGTAGGAAAATAAGAAGTAATATTCCGTTGGAAAACGGCGAGCTGGTTCCGAGCTGTGAGTCAAAAACATTTAGATTTCCTGCTGTCGGTCTGAGCCGTCTATGCTGTCGGTGCTGCTGGGGCGACATCATTGAACCTCCTACGGAGGAGATGGTTGGCCTCACTACACGGCTGGTTTGTGCGTCTAGGTGGCTCCACCGCACGGCAACCACACGTACTATTTGCCCTCTCCCTTCCGCTTGCCAGTGCTCGGAGCTGACAGTAATAATATAACTTATATAGGAGGCACTGGCTGAGGAGAGCTCGGCCAAAGTGCTCGGCCTCGCGCTTTGCATGGCGGTCGCGGTTCCTGCTATCTGCGGATAAACATGGCGTCGGTGGTGATCGTCGACGGTGTCGGCGTGGTGGAAGCTCAGCATTGCGCGTAGAACTTTATCTTTGACTGAATTCTCGTCGTGTTTCGCGATTATAACCCAGCACGTCCTAGATGGGAACACCCATCTACTCGTGCGGAAATGTTGTGGCGGCACCCTCAAGAAAGCAAAACGCTCGTGCCGCCGTGTTTGTTTACTTCGACTACAGTGCTACTTTCTTATAATTTGTGTCCTCGAACATCGCCCGGATTTCTTATTTGCAGATTATATTTGTGTGCTCAAGTTCAATGTATTAATAATGCGTACTTTATTTAAAGGCATGTATGAAGGATGCGAAGTTTTTCGCGTTTTTATCACCCGAGAAACGTGATTCGTGTTAGCCTTCCTGAACCCCTTACAACGTCTATGTGATCACAAAATCATATTTCAACGTTTTTATATCGCTGCGAAGAATACATCGTCTTTTGCTATCGTAGTAAAGGCGTGTGACGAGATTTATACTATCAGTAAAATCGTGTGTTAAATTCGTGATTTCTTTTATGTTTACATTCTCTCCGCCCTGCGAGCCCATCCTCACAAAACGAAAATTAATAACGCTTGACTCCATAGAAAACTCTCTATTTTCTGCTATGACAGTGAGTGACAGCCCGTCCCATTCTGCGCTTGTTGCAGCGGTTGCAGGGAAGTGTACGCTCGGCGCAGAGCGGTTTTTTCGGTCGCTCCGATCGCTGCGTACGCAATCCTAGCTGACGCGCTCGGTGCAAGTGCCCGATTTACAGTTTGTGCAGTCCGGAAATTAAAAATAAACGGCTGCAGTTTTACTGCTTGCCACTCGTTGAACCACGTCGAAGGACTTGGAGCAGGCTCGTCGGTTTAAGGTCATCCGTGTATGGTCGGAACATTCCATACATTGGAGTCGCTACTCCTTGTTGTCCGATCAAGACTAGGAAAGTGAGTCGTCGACGAAAACCGCACTCTCCAACAGGCGTACTGGCGTATAGGACCAGTACGATACTGTGGCTGTAGCGCAACGTATCTAATTGAATGTCGCTCAGCTACGATGTCTCCATGGCTATTGCGGTGATGAGAGACGCCGATTCAGAAAACATGTCGGTAGCATCGGCGCCATTAGTGCAGTTAAACCCCGTGGTAAAACTTAAGGGCAAGCCGTTAGGTTTTACGCTCCCATTCTCCTAATGCCGAGAGAACTTCCGGTTCCGGTGCTAGAGTACTTTACGACCGTAAAAATTACGCCGCGGCTTGTTTTGGGGGGAGTTGGAAAGGAAGAAAGACTCGATATTTGATTATTTTTTCGCGTATAAGTTAATGAACCGAAAAGAAAACGGATGCCTGATTAGGGTTCAATGAACATCGAAGGTGTAATGTAAAAGATGTTTGGCAAAGGTAAAAAAAGTCCTTTCATGGATCCTTTGAATACCTTCAAAACGAACTCCTTTAAAGGTTTGACGAATCAGTGCAGACCGATGGGCCCGAGATGGCCCGTTGATTCGCCAATCTTTTAGAGGAGCTCCCTCTGAAGGCCCTAATGTGCTTTTCCGAGACGAATCTCAGACTGACAGTTTAACGCCCTCTGCTTTTGGTTCCAGAAAATGAAGGACAGAGACCGGCCCACCTCCCAGATCATTGATGGCTTTCGCTTGCCTGGATTCTTCTCCGAAGAGGTCTATCGGAGTGGTCTACGCTACCAACCGGAGGAGACCGACATCGTATTGGTCACCGTCCCCAAAGCGGGCACTCACTGGATATTAGAAATCGTCAAAGCATGCTTCCGAGTCGTCAGGGGTGTCAGTGCGGGCTGGAGCTTTCTCGAGATGCACGGTCTGGACGGCATCCTCAAGGCCGAGAGACCGCGAGTCATTTTCACTCATCTACCCTTTCACTTGACGCCCTTCTCTCCGTCCACGAAGTACATCTACCTGGCTAGGAACCCTAAAGACTGCTGCGTGTCTTATTACCATCACACAAAAAGATTGCCTGTTTACGGCTTTCAAGATGGAACATTTGACGAGTATTTTGAGCTTTTCATCGAGGGCCTCACGGACTTTGGCAGCCACTATGAGAACCTTTTATCTTGGTACGCCAAGAAAGACGAGCCTAACGTGCTGTTCCTGACGTACGAGTCGATTCATGCTGACATGAAGGAATCGGTGCTCAAGATCGCTGGTTTCGTAGACGACCAACTCGCTAAGGCGCTTGCGGAAGACGAAGCAAAAATGGCGGCTGTAATTGACAGTACGAATGTGACAAATATGACGAAGGATTGGGATGTGCAATTCGTGAGGAAAGGAGTCGTTGGAGACTGGAGGAATCACTTTTCAGAAGAACAGTCACGGCGAATGGAGCAAAGGTTCTTCAAAGAAATGAAGGGTACTTCTGTGCCAAGGCTTTGGGATGATGTGGACTGGCTTCTAGACCGGAAAGAAGCTGCCGAGATGACTGTGTCTGGTTAATGTGCTAAATAATAAACCCTAATGACCCCGTTCCACTGGCGCACTGACAAACTCGATTTCTGTCGTGTTTTTCATTGTCTTTGCTGTCTTTGACTACATAGTTGTAGAGAACGAAAAGCAAAACTGCAATCATCAAAATTTGAGGCGTAACGCCCCGCGTTTTTATGTTTGCTGTTTTGTTTTTTGGAATCTCGGACATCTTCTCGTAGCTTTATCGCCAGTGAGTTTGCGCCAATACAAAAGCCGAAGAGCGAATCAGGAAGGGTGCAGATAATAAGCCAAGCCGTGCATTTGCAAGCTCTCAGTGGCTGTAACTCAAACTGAATTTCCATGTATACATTTACTGAGATAAATGAAATAAATATTTTGGGTTGGGGAGTTCAAGGCTATAACTATGATACATTTGAGGACGTTGCTAGGAACCTCTTGGCTGGAGTGGAGTACAAGGGATATAATCCACTACAAAATACGTTTAACCAGGTGCACAACGAAAGCGCGTGACAAAAGGGACGGGCTCCTACAGGCTAAAATTCTAATGCTAAGTACGGAGCTTAAAGCAAAAATAAAGACTTCGAAATTCTCCTTCGTTATTGATAAGATGCAAAACTTCATAAAATATTCACCACAGAGGTTTCGGCGACAACTGAAATCAAGTAAAAAAGGAATTACCGAGGTTATAGTAGTAAATAGGGTTATTGAAAACAAGAAACATTTTTTATTGAATAGTTTGTCAGTTTCACGACATGATGGCGCTTAAGACAAGGACAAAAGGGGAGACTAGACAACACGGAGCGCTACTTCAACTGTTTATTTTTGAAAAAGGGGGGGAAACATAAATACACTCAAACCGCTTCACCTCAGCCAATCCCAGGCCTGACTGTCGCCCGCAAAAACGCTATCTCCTTGTCTAACAAGTCAATGGAGGCAACGCTGACACATTGTGCTCCAGACTGTTTTATCAAGTCTGCTTCTATTATTTCTCTGACCGTTTTATCTTTGTGTCTGGATAGAATCGCGCACGTGCTGAACAAGGGCTTGCACCCACAATCGTGACAATGAACTGAAAGATGACCGTCACGGTGATTATTAACATTCAAATTGTGCTCTCGTAACCTATCATTTAGGCATCTGCCTGTTTGCCCGATGTATTTTTTACCGCATTTTACCCCCTTTTTCAAAAATAAACAGTTGAAGTAGCGCTCCGTGTTGTCTAGTCTCCCCTTTTGTCCTTGTCTTAAGCGCCATCATGTCGTCAAATTCCCAGTACCAACTAGCCCAACAATCTGCATTGATTAGTTTGTCAGTGTTTTTTGTACTGATAATCATACCCTTCAGATGTTTTGTTTTTTATTTGAAAATGTTCCCCCAATAATTGACGTATAAATATCAGAAGAGGGGGATTTCTCCTTGCTACTTTGTATCAATTCAAAAAAGCAGGTGGTTCTGATAATATACCCAACGAATTCTTATATCGTTACAATGAATGGTGTGCGAAGCACCTCAGTCTCGGCTTTAAGAGATCGTTGTCAAATGGAAGTCCCATATGACTGGCAAATCGCCACAAATAATACCTGTCCATAAAAGTGGTGATACAAGCTCAGTTAGAAACTATAGACCCATTTCCTTAATGCTTACCTGTTGTAAAGTGTTAGAACGCGTCATTTCAAAGCATATAAGAACGTTTTTAGATACATATAATGCGATTATAGTGCAATTAAATGCAAAAGTGCAAGCGAGCTGGACAAGAATGACGAAAATATTCCCTGGAGAAGGGGAGCAAGAGGGACAAAGGACACACAAATCTCCAAACACAGCTAGGTGACTGGTGCTCGACCGAAAAAAATCCGCCTGTCCCGGGTATCGAACCCGGGTCCTCCCCATTTCCAGTGGAGCGCTCTACCAACTGAGTTAATCAGGGGTCAGACGTCAGTAGAGCAAACGGGTTTTATCAGCTGCCACCAGTCTAACACCAACAAGGGGGAAACTTGCAATGTAAAGATATGAATATAGTGCAATTAGATGGAATGGTGCAAGCGAGCTAGACAAGAATGACAGATTATTTTCGTCATTCTTGTCCAGCTTGCTTGCACCTTTGCATTTAATTGCACTATAATCATAGCCCTATATTGCAAGTTTCACCCTTGTTGATATTAGACTGGTGGCAGCTGATAAAACCCGCTTGCTCTACTGACATCTAACCCCTGGTTATCTCAGTTGGTAGAGCGCTCCACTGGAAATGGAGAGGCCCCGGGTTTGATACCCGGCCTGGCGAATTGTTTCAGTCGCCCACCAGTCACCTAGCTGTAAACCTGTACCATTTGAGCGTGTTGGTGCTTTTTAAACATTTAGAAAGTGGAGACACATAAGGGACGATACAGACAGGACAAACTTTCAACTTCAACAACATTTGTTTTCGCCTTCAAGCCCAAACCCTGCCCGCTCCGTGGGAGTTCGGGAAAGGGAAACCAAGGGCGAAGGAAAGGAAGCGGAGGAAGTGAGGATTTTGCAAAACGAGGAAGGGAGAAGAGGGAAGGGGGCTCGAGTGGATGCGCGGGATAACGGAATGAAAGAAAAGGGCGCTTCTGCCGGTGACCTTGTCGCCTCGTCTAGTCTGAGAGCGTTCGGCTTCCATTGTGGGCTTCAGAAAGATAATCTCCTTTCTTGAGAGCGAAATGGAAGCGGTGCTTATGGTTTGCGGGCTTGTCGCCATCCGATAGGCCTCAATTATTTCCCTCCCGACTCGCTCGCACTGGCCTTCCATGGTTGTCGTGCCGGCGAAATTAGGAGCGCAGCCGGAACATTTTCTCCCGTAAATGACGATCGGGTGCAGAGAATCCGAGGCAGCTCTTTCGGCGTCTATTTGATGTTCTCAGAGTCTGTCGTTGAGGCATCGCCCCGTTTGCCCGATGCACCTTGCCCTGCAGGACAGGGGGATAACGTACACTTTCTCCGTCATGCAGGCGGTGAATTTGCTTGCGTGTTTTTTGGTGCAGCTGGGTTGTGGGGGATCCTCTCTGTTGACGACCCTACACTTGTCGCCGAGTCTCGATTTCCACGTGAAAAGCACCCTTGTGTCATATTTTGAGGCAAGAGCTTTTAGGCGGTGAGATTTTGTGTGGATGTATGGAATGCAGGCTGGTCTTCAGGTGACGGGTGCAGTCTCGGGGGTTGGCCTGGCCCGGGGGTTTGTAGCCAATTTTTGCGAGGTAGCCAAAATCAAATCTGTAGGGCAGCCTGCCCTCCGAAGCCGTGCGCACTGTTGGCTGTGTTTGAAGAATTGTGATTGTCCTTTGTCCCTCTTGTTCCCCTTTTCCAGGGGTTATTTTCGTCATTCTTGCCACGCTCGCTTGCACCTTTGCATTTAATTGCACTATAATCATAACATTAAATTGAAAGTTTCACCTATGTTGGTGTTAGACCGGTGGCAGCTTATAAAGCCCCGCTTTGCTCTACTGACGTCTGACCCCATGGTTAGTTCAGTTAATAAAGCGCTCACTGGAAATGGGGAGGGTCCGGGTTCGATACCGAGATAGGAGGATTTTCTCGGTCGCGCACCACTCAACCTAGCTGTGTTTGGAGATTGGTGTTTGCACTTGGCCCTTCTTGTTCCCTTCTCCAGGGATTATTTTCGTCACGCAGCTAAGTGTATCTAGTCTTTAATTACCACTACACAATTAGCGGAACTAATTCCAGATTTTCTCTTCGATTCTTGATAATAAAGACCAGGTCGACATAATATTTTCAGACTTCCAGAAGGCCTCCACAAGACGAAGCTACTAAGTTGCTCTTTAAGCTAGAACCTTTGCTAGATAAAACCATGAGAGTGACTGCTTGAGTTGAATGGTTGCTCACAAAAATTAGCAAGTGGTGGTGAAAGCTGTAAGATGCCTTTAAACCGGAAAAAACTGTTTGC
>JABSTQ010008173.1:0-14342 GCA_013358835.2 Ixodes persulcatus | reverse complement strand
CGGCAACTTGATGCTCGCGACGCGCGAACATTTCTCGGCGAAGGTACGGCGTGCGAAGGTCGGAGACCTCTCTTGCCCAGGCGACGCAGGCGGACACGGCCGGTCGACCGCTCGCGTCGCAATCTCATGTTTAAACAAATCGAAAATGTTACTCTGGACCAAAAAACGTTTTTTCTTGATCTACAGCATTTTTGTTTGAAATAAAAATTGTGACTGTATATTTGTGGCGTTGCAAGCGCGAGATGCTTGGGCGTTTGCATCACGGCGGAGAAACGCTGTTCTAAAACTCTCTCGCGGAGCGGGCCCTAACGTAAGTGCTAAATTTAGCGCTAACGTGCGCTAAAATTGCCTACGTTATCCTAAACTCCCTATTGTTTCGATCATCTTTCAGCAATGTGGCGGAGCTCGTTGACATAGGCTCTTGTTTATTATTGGTTCATCGATGATACAACACGTAGAGAAACATGACGAGCACCAGGCTGGAGCGATTTTGACGCTGCCTGGTTGATACCATCAGCTCGTAGCGTCGTCTACGTCTGGACTTAAAGGGGCGCTCGAGTGGTTTTGTAGTGTAGAAGCTTGCTTTTGATGTCATATTGTTTGTTTGGTGTATTGTGAATAAAAATGGCAATTTCTAGATGGCAAGACGTCCTGGTAAACTCGGAGCAATCTAAATTCGTACAAAGATGCGGCTCTCCTCTCTCTCCCCCCCATGGCTTTCACAGCACTGCACAAAACTATTCACCAACTCTACATTGTTACGTCAAGCCGCGGGGGTGGCGTTTCGGGCGCACTTCCCGCCCTGGATCGTGTGCGGAAGTCGCCATGCGGGCACTGCATCTGCTGTTTTGTTTTGAAAGAAACCGAGACTTAAACCTGCCATTCTCGGCAAAATGCCGCTACTGGGGCTACACAAAAGAGTCAGACAAGGTATCAAGATAAGTTTTTACTAGTTTGTTTGGCAGCGCCCAGTTCGTCCAATTACGTGGCTAGGGCCACGAAAAGGGAAAATCAGGCGCCGTCGAGCCACGACACTTTGCGTGTGAAGCGGGTTGATATAACGGAGACTTGTGGTCGTCAAATTTTTATTTTAGTCAACATGAATTTTGAAAATCCATCAAGTGGTCCTGATGACCCACAGAACACGTAGCGCGTTTTCACGTTCATACGGTCGTCTGATCGTTCACATCTGTCGTTTGATCTATCAAACTCGTATGCTTTGTTCAAACTGTCGTCTGTTAGTTCAAAAGAGAACTGCCCTTAGACCACAGGCTGACGAGCTAATTTCGATAAGTACGTGCAGGCTTATCAACACTCACATTTAAAGGATGTTTAGGGAATAGGCTTGGTGTAAACAATAGATGCAAGGGCTGCGTTCACAATAAATACATAAGGCTGCATTCACCATGCTTTGTTATATATAACCGCTGCGCGCAATGCTCACGTATTTATTTGAGAATCAGCGTGGCGATAACAGCGATTTCGGTTCATTTATTTAATGATAATTCGAAGCATTTGACCCCTATTGGAAAAAACCATGCAAGAAAATCAAGCTGGCTTTTAAGCAGGTTCGAGCTGGTTCGAGCTGGTCTATGTAGTAATCAAGCTGGTTCGAGCTGGTCAAGCTGGTTTAAGCTGGCACTGCAGCTGGGCAAGCTGGTACTTGAGCTGGTTCGAGCTGGTACTGAAGCCGGTTCAAGCTTGTCAAGCTGGTTCAAGCTGGTCAAGCTGGTTCAAGCTGGCACTGCAGCTGGGCAAGCTGGTACTTGAGCTGGTTCAAGCTTGTCAAGCTGGTTCGAGCTGGTTCTGAATCTGGCCCAAGCTGGTTCGTGCCGGTCAAGCTGGTCTTGCTGCGAGCGCGCACGCCAAGGTCTGCTAGAGCTTGTCGAACTGGCATTGCCGGGAGCGCGCGCGCCAAGGTCAACTGGGGCGGGGACGAGGCGACGTCCTGCTCTTGTCGTCTCGTTTTTAGTAGACGACCGCGGGCGCTGCAGGAGCCTGCGAGATTCCTTTGTGTGCAAAAAGAGAGAGAGAGAGAGAGTAGTAGGAACGGAGACTTTAAGACACGTTTGACTATCTTGGGCAGAATTTCGAAAGGACGGCTGTGTGCGCGTAGTTTGGAGGCTACTTGAACGGCGGTGCAAGCCAAGTGGGATTTGAGGAGACAGCGGAGCGGCAGTCCGTTCAGCGCGGGAGGAAGTCGGACGCCCCGACTGAGGCGTTTTTTCGTGTCTTGGAACATGTGTGTGCTCGTGAATGACGGTGGTGCAGAGGAGTATCGCCAGTGCCATCCAAGCCACACGGATTTTCCCGCCTCTGCCGAGTACGCAAGAGGCGGCTTCACTTTCATTAGTGGCGGGACCCAGGTTCGCTTCTCTCATCCGTGTAATATTTTTAATTGTTATTGCCTGGTTTTGGCATGTGTCTAGCATTTTTCGTGTTGAGAGATAAGCAATCTAGTTTTAATAGCATTGTTTCATTTGGACCGAGAACCACTTTCTGTGTTTCGGTTAGTACTGTGTCAGCGCAGAGGATGTGTAGCATTTGAGCTCATGCGAGGAGGTCGCGAATACGAAAATAATAAATTAGATGTCGAGCTGGCTTTTCTGAAGCGTTTGGCTTGTTTATCTTGTGTATTAACTTAAACTGGTTACACTGGTGGGGACGTCAACCAGCTTAACCAGCATGACCAGTTCACCCAGCATGACCCAGCATTCACCCAGAACGACCCGCCATCCAACCAGCTTGACCAGCATGCTGGAGCAATAATCCAGCATGAAGCTGGGATGCTCGGTCCGGCTTGTGCTGGGACCAGCTTGACCAGCACGGCAAGCTGTGCATGCTGGAGCAATAACCCAGCATGAAGCTGAGATGCTGGAACCGGAATTGTCCTAGTTTTTTTCAATAGGGACATCAAAACGGAGATGATGACATTGCCCATCGTGTTTCGAACGCCTGTTTTCTGTGATTTTTTTCTAGAGGGCGTGAAAGAGTACTCTTGTGGCACAACAAGGAAACGCCAAACTTCGACATGCCTCTGGATTCTCTTTGGTACTTTCTGGCACACATTTGGCACTCTAGTGGCTAACCAGAGCAAAGCCAATCTTTGGTAACGCCATCGAATCCCCAGATCAGGGTGTGATTTTGCAGTTATGGCTCGAGCGTGGCACTTGATTTGGAAGTCATGTGGATGATCAGACAGAAACGAAACTTTGACATGCCTCAGGTTCGCCCAAATAAGACTATAGTTAGGCAAGTTGTTCGGCACTAACGAACGCCATGGAGCAAGACCTAACTATAGTCTGGATTACGCCTAAAAAGAAGAGAAGAAAGAGATGAGTGGCCCACAGGACAGGGCGTAGTTTTGAACTAAAAGTTATTAGAATACATACATTATAAAAAATGGTGTAGTATTACACTCATTTGTCCCATATAATGCATCCCAAGACTTAAGTTCAACGCACAGTTCACTGCCATCGAACTGACGGTCCCACCTTTTACGAGGGGCTTGATAATGGTGCGGTATAACATAAGAAACAACTAAAGTACGTATCAAAGACTGAAAGAACAAACAAAAAACACGGGCTTAACAGTATGCCAAGGAAAACCCCAAATAATTTTTTTTTTGTTTAGATGGTAACACTTAGATTATCTATATTAATAAGTTGAACCATACGGCTATCAAGCCGCTCGTAAAAGTGGGCACCTTTGGATCGACTTCAGTACGCTGTACGTCGAGCTGAAAATTTGGGCTGTATTATATAGGACAAGGGGTGTAAGCACTACGGCCCATATTTCTGGGAGTGCATATACATATCTTTGATGTATATTTAATGTGTATTATTGTGTATTAATGTTGACTTATTGTGTAATGTTTTATATGTGTATTCTAATAAATTTCAAGTGGAAAGTTACGCCCTGTCCTCTGTTCTACTCTCCTTTTTCTACTCATTTTTTATGCGTAATCCACAGTATGAATCATCACCAACGAGCCCAACTCGCAGTCCTATTATAAGCCCAAGTTAGGCCCTTACGCTTTCCCGCACCTTTGCCAAGTTCGGTGTTTCTCTGGCTTGTTACCTGAGTATACATTATCCCCGGAGGAGAAAGAGAGAGCGATCGTTGTACTAGGGATACAGAAGCAACGGGGGCTTCCTTCCGCCATTGAATATAAAGGGCGGAAAGATTTTTTTACATTTCTCACCACGCTCTTTTTCACTGTGCCTAGGCTGACTCCGGCGGTCCAGCCACTGCAGCATGAAGAGGGCCGGACAGTGCAGGTTGGAATATTATCATACGGTGATAGGTGCGCGAAGGAGCCCGTGTATTACACTCGGTTGTCGAGCTACATAAACTGGATTGAACATTTCATCGGGAACCTACAGTATGCTGACGTCTATAAAACACTTCTTGAATAAAGGATACTTTCTTCGGTTACTTTCACGTTTATTTGCATAGACCGATCACACTACGCGTTTTACGCATGCGTGCCGCCGCCGTAACTGTGGTTCATTTATATATTTCAATACCTTCAATGCCATACGGCGTCACAGAAGGGAGTGGGGAAAAACAAAAGTAAAAAAATAGAATTCAACATATGTTGTCACGAATGAAAGTGACGAGAAGACGAAAAGTGAACTGAAAATAAAAGGATTAATAGGCGAACTTGTGCCAAACGAAAAACAAACAACGAGCGTCGATGCAGCAGAAAAGCGGGCGGCGATTCGGCGGCGTAACATAGAGCGAGAGCGAGATTGACTCGACAAGGTCGCGGGCGGCCTCTTATCTAGAGTGTGTCACTATATCGAAGATTCGGCAACGAAGGTTCGAGCGTCGCGCGCTCGGGGCGAGAAAGAACACGCACTTTCTAGAAAAAGAAAGCAGAAGGAGAATGATAGAAGCTACGTCACTGTGGCTACGTCCGGAGCAAGAATAAACGAGAACCTTCTGAAAGCCCGTGACCGAGCGTTGCTTTCTCGGCCCTGCGCGCGGCATTATGCCCCCCCCCCCCCCCCCCCCGATTAAAAGCGCAGCGTCCCGATGCATCACAAACCGAAAACACAAATTCACAAGAAAAGAACAGCAGAATCGCGAGCCACACTTCATAGTTCACACTTTGACGGGACTTGAAAGTTTTATCGTTCGTAATACGGGTTGAGCGGGACGACGTGCACCACCTCGGGTCGTGCCTGGCGTCTTGCAGATGATCGCGTTCCGTCGGGAAGAACTTCGTAGTTCAGATCGCCGAGGCGTCGGATGATCTTGTAGGGCCCGAAATAGCGTTTCAGAAGCTTCTCACTGAGACCGCGGCGCCGTATCAGTGTCCGCACCCATACCCGATCTCCGGGTTGAAAGTGGACGTCCCGGCGACGAAGGTTATACCGGCGTGCGTCGACTCGCTCTTGGTCATGAATCTTGATTCTTGCCAGTTGGCGAGCTTCTTCCGCGCGTTGAGAGATCAGTTGAGCGTCGTCGTTGCCATCGTCGGCCGGCACGTGAGGCAGCATAGCGTCGAGAATCGTGGTAACCGCCCGGCCGTGTATCAGTTGAAACGGCGTCACTCCCGTGGTTTCTTGAACCGCTGTGTTGTACGCAAACGTAACGTACGGCAACACCTCGTGTCACGTCTTGTGCTCCACGTCGACGTACATGAAAATCATGTCGGCGATCGTCTTGTTGAGCCGCTCCGTTAGTCCGTTGGTCTGCGGATGATGAGCTGTGGTTCGTCGATGGCTGGTGTGACTGAGCCTAAGACCCTCTTGAGAGCTGTGCCATGAAAAATGTTCCTCAATCTGTGATCAGCACTTCAGGTGCGCCCTGTCGATGGAGGATGGACTCGACGAAAAAATTGGACGACTTCCAGCGCTGTTCCCGATGGCAGGGCTTTCGACTCGGCGTATCGTGTAAGATAATCGGTCGCGACGATAATCCACCGATTTCCTTACGTCGATGTTGGGAACGGCCCAAGTAAATCTATTCCAACCTGCTGGAAGGCGTAGTCGGGGCAGATATTGGCTGTAAGAGTCCTGCTGGCTTCATCGGAGGCCTCTTACGTCGTTGGCACTCATGGCACGACCGTGTGTACAGATGGGCGGTTTTCGGGAGTCTCGGCCAGTAGTGCTTGTCACAAATCCGGGCAAGCGCCCTGCTGTAGCCGCGGTGTCCAGCCGTGGGGTCGTCGTGCCATGCTTGAAAGATTTCTTCTCGCAGGCTGGCAGGATCTACCAGCCGCCAGTCAGAGTTGCTGGTTCCGAAGTTAATTTTGAAGAGCACGCCTCGCCGCAGAACGAAGTTTGACAAGTCTCGGGCCAAGAGTCGCGGAACTGAACTTCCTTGACCTTCGAAGTGGCCGATCACGGCGCGAAGTTCCGGGTCGTCTCGTTGAAGTGCTCCCATGTCGGTATCTGTAACTGCGCAGAGAAAACGGCCGTTATCGTTGTCGTCGGTTCTGTCGGGAGGAGATTCGATGGGGCCCTAGACAAACAGTTTGCGTCGTTATGCTTGCGGCCAGACCTATGCACAATGGTTACGTCTAATTCTCGCAGTCGACGACTTCAGTGAACGAGGAGTCCTGACGGGTCCTTGAGGTTGGCGAGCCAACAGAGAGCGTGGTGGTCCGTGACAACGCGGAACGGGATCCCGTACAGGTACGGGCGGAACTTGGTTAACGCCCAGATGACACCGAGACATTCCTTGTCGGTCGTTGAGTAATTGTTTTCTGCCTTGGACATTGCCCGGCTGGCGTAAGCGATCACCCTCTCTGCTCCGTCTTGTCTTTGGACGAGTACTGCGCCGAGTGCGGCGTTGCTGGCGTCCGTGTGAACTTCCGTTTACGGTGATAGATCGAAATGTCCGAGGATAGGGGGCGACTGGAGTCGTTCCTTCAGTTCGTTGAACGCTTGTTCTTGCAGCTCCCCCCACTGGACGTTTACGTCGTCCTTTGTCAGATGCGTGAGCGGTGCACAAATCTTGGCAAAATCGCGAACGAAACGCCTGTAGTAAGCGCATAGCCCAAGAAATCTTCTGACGGCTTCCGCGTCTGATGGCTTTGGAAATTCGGCAACTGCGACTGTCTTTGCAGGATCAGGGCTTACACCCTGCGCACTCACGACATGGCCCAGGATTTTGAGCTCGCCGTAACCGAACCGACATTTTGACGGCTTTAGTGTCAGTCCAGCATTCTGGATAGCCTGCAGCACGGCTCGCAAACGTTTCAGGTGCTCGTCGAAGTCTCTTGCGAATACCACGACGTCGTCGAGATAGACGAGGTAGCTTTGCCTATTCAAGCCGGAAAGAGCGGTGTCCATTAGGCGCTGGAACGTCGCCGGTGCTGTGCACAGTCCGAACGGCAGTCACTTTGAATTCGTACAGTCCTTCCGGCGTGACGAAGGCACTCTTCTCACGATCTCGTTCGTCGACCTCGATCTGCCAGTACCCACTCTTCAGGTCCAGTACGCCTGCCAGGAGCCCCGCGTACCCCTGAAGACCGACGTGTGGCGAACGCCCGACCGACGCCCACTGTTCTTCCACTGCGGGGAAGCAGATCACACCTACCGCCGATCCCCATACCGACGACTCGGGCTGCGCGGGTTCCACCCGAATGAGACCGCGCCCCCGTTACGGTGAACGACCTCGGGAGATCAACGAGTACCTGCGACGAACTCAGTCCCCCGAGCGCAGATTTAAAAGGGGGGGGGGGGATAAAGCCGCGCGAAGGACCATTAGCGCCCGCTCGATCTTTGTCGCTTCGGCAACAAATTCTTCAACGGTCGTCGGGGGTTCCGAATAAGTCCGCCGAAGATTTCACTTTTCACGCCTCTCATAAAGAAGCGCAACTTCTTCTCCTCGGTGGCTTGCGGGTCGGCGCGTGGACACACGTCTTCAACGAAGCTGGTCACGCATTCGTTGGGTGCCCGAGTCTGCGTCTGGAGCAGGTCGTCCGCCTTCTGTCGCCGGTATTGGCTCGAAAGGTCCGCTTCAACTCGGTGGTGCAGATGTCCCACGAAGTGAGCGAAGCCTCGTGGTTCTCGAACCAATGCTTCGCGGTGCCTTCCAGCGAAAAGTAGAGGTTCTGGAGGCGTTGCTCAGCGTTCCATCCGTTGTGGCGGGCCACGCGCTCGTAGTGCAGGAGCCAGTCCTCGACGTCTTAGTGGAGTTCCCCATAGAAGGGCGTCGGCGATCGAGGGGTGACGGGCAGGTAGATGACGGGGGCGGCGGCAGGTGTCTGCGACGATCGGGTGCTCATTGTCGGCTTCGTCGACTAATGGGTTTTCTTCGGCAGTGGACCGAATTCCGGGGGCAAGCCTTGGAAGCGGGCTCTTCCTCGGGTCTCGGTCGATTCCAAGGACGGTCTTCTTGAGCCGGGGACTGGGCTTGTGCTGCGAGGCCTCGGAAGGGTACGCTTTATGGGCTGTGTTACCCCGCACCTCCGCCAGAAATGTCACGAATGAAGGTGACGAGAAGACTAACACTACTGAAAATAAAAGGTTTAATAGGCGAACTTGTGTCAAGCGAAAAACAAAGAACGAGCGTCGAGGCAGCAAAAAAGCGGGCGGCGATTCGGCGGCGTAACAGAGAGCGAGAGCGAGACTGACTCGACAAGGTCTCGGGCGGCTTCTTATCTAGAGTGCGTCACTATCTCGAAGATTTGGTAACGAAGGTTCAAGCGTCGCACGCTCGGGGCAAGAATGAACAAGCACATTCTAGAAGCAAGAAAGCAGGAGAATGATAGAAGCTACGTCCGGAGCAAGAATAAACGAGAACCGTCTGGAAGTCCGTGACCGAGCGTTGCGCTCTCGGCCCTGCGCGCGGCAATATTAGTTAACATACTAGTTTCCAACGGCAGACTTGAATGCGGGAGCGCCTGAGATTGTGGCGATGGAGGTGGGCAGGTGGTTCCAGTCATTAGTAGCCCTTGGGATGAATGAATAAAAAAGAGCTTCGTGTGACTGAAAGGAACGTTGACTCCATGGTGATCATCATTTCGAAGGGATACATACGATGGTTCAGAAAAAAGTTCTTCACTTAGATGCTGGCTCTGATGATAACTTTTGTGAAATAAGGACAAACGAGATAAGTTTCTACGTAATGAAAGATTCGTAAGATGTAAAGTTAGTTTCATGGATGATACACTGGAAAAACGTGAGAAATTAGACAAGATAAAACGTGCGCCACGATTCCGTGCGGATTCAGTTTGATTAACAAGAAATTCATGGCCTGAGTCCCACACCAAACTCGCATACTCAAGCTTGGATCTAACTAGAGTCTTGTACAGTAGAAGTTTTAATGATGAAGGAGCCCTTGAGACGTTGCGACGTAAGTAACCTAGCATACGATTAGCGTTGTTTTACTTGGTTTCAGCTTAGGTCCGAGCGTGGCCGTTGTTGTGAGCTGAAGGTCCAATAAAACAGCGCAAAAAGCGCAACGTCATGTCGTTCTTTGCTCTTGATAGGACGTGCCGGCGGAGGAGCACGCACAGAAAGACAGCAAACACCGCTGGTCCTATCAACTGCGGAGAGCACGCCATGACGGTGCGACTTTTTCGCCATTAGATTGGACCTTCAGCTCATAACGTCGGCCGCGCACGGACGTAAGGTGAAACAAAGTATAGTAATAAAATTAATGTGAGTTTGCCAGGAGAGGTGAGTTGTTATATGGACACCTAGGTACTTGTACGATGTCACCTGCTCAAGAACAGAACCAATGTTATATTGAGGAGGGATAGTACAAGCAGCTTACCGTGAAATTCTCATTACTTTACATTCATTGGCGTTAAGGCGCATCTTCCAGGCGTCACATTAGTTAGTAATTGAATTAAGGTCAGTCTGAAGAAAAGACTATCAGTGTCAGAATGAATTACACGATAAGTGACACAATCGTCAGCGAACAACCTTCTAGATGACTGGACATTTTTAACGAGGTAATTTATGTATATGATGAAAAGAAGGGGGCCGAGGACGGAACCTTGCGGCACACTCCAGCTAACTGGGCAGGAAAGAGAGTGTGAATCGTTTGCAGATACAAACTGTGTTCTGTTAGAAAGAAACTTTTCAATCCACGCAAGAATGTCCGAGTCAATGTTTAGTTTTGTTTTTATTTTTTTAATTTTAAGCAGAGCAGTTGGTGTAGGACTCAATCAAAGGCTTTCGAAAAATCAAGAAATATGCAGTCAATTAAAAGATTATTGTCTAGAGCAGAAAAAAGGTCGTCCGTGAAACAAACCAGTTGCGTCTCACATGAGAATAATTTTCGAAAACCATGCTGACGATATGTGAAAAATGAATTGGATTCAAGAAAGTTAACTAGGTTAGAATAGATTATATGCTCCCAACATTTTACATGGGACACTAGTTAAAGATATAGGCCTATAATTAAGAGGAGAGTGAGCACCACGTGGTTTAAACAAAAGCACCACCTTACCTACCTTCCAATCGCTGGGCAACAAACAAAGATATAGGGACTGCGAGAAGCGTTTAGATAGTATTACAGAAGGGTGCATTTCAGTGTTTTTTTCAGAAATTTCGAATAATCCCATCAGTTCCAGGTGAAGAAAAAACTTTCAATTTTTTTATTAAACTAAGCACACCAATGCAATCAATTATAACAGGATCCATAAGTTGAAAGGCTGCAAGATCATATTCAGGACAGGAAACAAAAGACAGTGGCATAAGAGACTGAGAAAACACATCATTTAGTAAAGATGAACATTCCGATTTTGGAACTGAAACTCCATTATGGTCGACAAGCGATATCACTCTCTTTTTGTCCACCAATTATATTCCAAAATTTCTTAGTGTCATTTGTCAGTAACGATGGTAGGGTATCTATAAAAAAATATGTTTTTGGCCTTTTACACCTCATTCTTAAAGAGGTTGCAACATTCCGATACGCACACCTCAAGTCAGGTTTATTGAATTGCTTTGCTTTGCGGAACAGTCGTTTCTTTTTATTTCGCAGATGATTTAAAGAAACAGTAGGGGTACGTATTTGTTTACGCAGGTGTACGCATTTGTTTACAAGATAATTAAATTTGACTTTAAATGTAGACCAATTGGATTCTATAGTGCGATTAGAAGAATTCTGCATATATTCGTCCAGAAATTGAGCCAATTCGTCATTGATGGCAGGGTAGTTTGCTTTGCTGCAATCCCGTACACGTTTAGGCATACTCTTAAGGCGATGAGAATTACCCTTTGGGCAACCTGGGGATTCCGAGCGTTTGGCCCAGGTTGCCCCTCCGACAATCACGAGTGGTCATCTCCACGACGAGGGGGCCAAGGGCAACTGGCCTCGTGAGCGGCGCTCCGCCGCTGATAAAGGGCCGTCGCAGCGTATGCGCGGGGCAGTTGGGATCACGGCGCAGGCGATAGCGGTCATTAAATGTTTACGTGTTGTTGAACCGGTGTGCTGTGTCATTCCCTGCGACGGGTAGCAGCAAGGGAAATCCCCCACTGGCGCCCAGACATGATATTGTCACGGGTGGTGACCAAAATAACAATATATAAACAGGAAGAAATAAACGTTTAATGTGGCGAACTTGTTCCCAAAACAAAAAGGGAATAGAAGATAATAACAAAGCGCCGCGAGCGTCGAAGTCAGCGAGACAGAAGAGTCGAACGCTGGGGCGAAACTGACTGCAGATTGCTACGCGGAGCCCCTTATGTACACGTGTGGGCTTCTTTAATAATCCGCGTAGAAGGTTCGGCGTGTAGAACATTCTGACCTCGAACAAGCAACACGGTTCTCGAATTTAGCAGAACATTACGTTGAAGTCAAAAAGAATGTGCCTCCGCGGTCAGGAATCGAACCCTGGCTTTCTGCGTGGAACGCACGCACGATAACCGTTAGGCCACGAGCTTTTCTCTTTTTTTTTCTTTCTTTGCCTGGTTAGACATTGAAACGCTATAAGACAAAAACAAAACACACACTTATGAAAATGTTAAAAGCGCGTGTACCTCTGGAAGGCCCCGCGGCTACATTTAAAAGAGTTTTACACAGACCAATTCATCTAGTAAGAATACCCAGTCTGGGTGTTCTTGCAAAGCGCGATACACTTCGCTTATGTACGCTGCACTTTCAATTAAATGGTCTTCAGCGGGGCGTACCTTGACATTTGCATTGTTCACTTCCGTCCTCGTCCTCCAGAGGCTGTGGAGGTCGAGGAACATGAACAAATCGTACGGGACCCCGCCTTCGTTCTCCAGCGGTAAACAACGTATGCCGTATGGATTGAGGGGGAGGTCTCCCTTCAGCGTTCGCTGAAGTATGTCCCATAAAAAGATGGCGTCCCAACACTCCAGAAAAACATGTTCTATCGTTTCTTGTTTCTTACACAACAGACAGTTAACGGACTATGTGACAAAAAGACCTCTCTCCTCGAGCCACGGCTTAACAGGAAGAATACCACAATGTAATTGAAAGAAAAAGGACTTCAAAGACCGCTTAACCGGCATATTCGTCACCCTCTTTAAAACATCCTGCCCTGGTCCGTCATAATAGAGCGACCTATAGAGGGGTACAGGCAAACGAACATCCACCAAGTCTTTATACAGCCTTTTACGATTAATTGAACATAGGTACTCCAATCGGAAACGAACCTTTAGCATCCGAAAAGATAAAACTATTTCTCTCATGAACCCACGAACCCTGACACAATTTTGGTTACTAGACGATATAATAAACTCGGGAAGATAATCATGCAACAGGTTCTGCAGGACTGTACGCAAAAATGCATTATTCTGATCTCGCAAGAACATAAACCGCGATACAATCTGGCGAATGAATAGGTGGGACAATCCCGAACCCCGACCACTCACGGAGCGAAACAAATTGGTGCGGGAAGAGCGTTCCTAACACGACCACCAGATAAAAACCGCGACGAAGACCCTGTGCAGCTTTTGTACATTGAGGCGCGACATAGACAACTCTTGTAAAATGTACCATATTTAGCGATCAAAAATAAATTACAGACCGTTGCGCGCGCAAACATTGATAAATCTCTCCCCTTCCAACCCTCCGCTTTTTCCCTTGCCAGGTCCGTTTCAACATCCCACATTTGCGTAGTATCTCGGTAGTGTTCGAGCGGCACACCGAGATACTTCGCCGGCAAGGTTGTCCACTGTACGTTTAGAAACACACCAGGCGCGGCGGACCAGTTTCCGTGACAAAACCCTGTACATTTACCCCAATTGATTACACTACCCGTTTGACTACAAAAGGAAGCCTAGACTCTGACCACTTCAAGCAAGCTCTCCTGGTCAGCACAGAAGACAGCGACGTCGTCCGCATAGGAAAGGACTTTAACCTCGGCCGAATTTAACTTGAAGCCGCGGATGAATTCATTTTGAATAAGCCCTAAACAAAAGGGTTCTAAGTAAATCGCAAACAATAATGGGGATAGGGGGCAACCTTGCCTCACCGAAGAGTAAACATTGACACTTCCGCTGACATTCTCATTGACAATAATAGATGTTGAAGATTTTGCATATGCCATCGTTAACCCACCCAAAATTACGGAGCAACGTTTGCGTGTTCTAGATTACGAAAAAGCACATCATGACCCACCCGATCGAACGCCTTTTCGAAGTCTATTTGCAACATTGCAACACGTCTCTCGAAGGCGTCGCAACACTCTAAAATGCTGCGAGCAACATGGATGTTTGTGCAAATGGACCGACCCTTTATGCCACAGGTTTGATGTGGCTCAATAAGACAGGTTATAACACTTCGCAAACCAGTGGCTAGGACTTTCATATAAATTTTATAATCGACATTCGTGAGGCTTATTGGTCTATATCAGGGGTCTCAAACACGCGGCCCGCGGGCCACTTGCGGCCCGCGACTTGCTGAGACGCGGCCCGCAGGCAACCGGCTACAAGTCCAGGTTCCCATGTCTCGAACGCTAGAAATGGCATGCTCCATAGTGACCGCATCTCGTCGATTCATTTTTGCTCGAAAGGTAGCTGTGCTCTTTTAACGTATTCACATGGTTCATATTATATGTCTTCATTTTCCCTTTGTTTCTCTTTATTTTTTGCTTTCCAGGTTTTTGTAATGCACGAAGTCCGCTACCTCTGCAAGCGCAAACAAGTCGTTGTAGGATGCATCTCGGCTGCGCGGACACTTGATCAGCAGTAGTAGCTGTCAAAATAAAGCTACGAGCTCGGGATTATAGGCTTCGAAGTATTTCTTCAGGGTGTTGTTCTGGAAATCGTCAGGAAAGCAAGAATTGTCAGATTAACTGATTGTTTTTTTTAGAGACGTGTTGAGCTTGGTTAATTCCTGAGTGAATTGAGCAACGAAAACGACAGTGTACTTGCCCTCTTGTTTCATTAAAAATGCCA
>JABSTQ010008172.1:0-24964 GCA_013358835.2 Ixodes persulcatus | reverse complement strand
AAACTTACCAGTTCTTCAGACTTTACAAGAACGATTGGACTAGTCGACTCCGTTGAGGATAGGCAATATTGGAGAAATGTCGATACAACTTTCTTCCTAGTTTCATTTTCATTAAAGGCCGCCGTACACTCGGGACGTTCTGCAGGGAAGAACCTTCTCTCCCGAAGCTGGGGGCCGGGGAGGGAAAGGGCCAGAGAAAGATGGAAAGAGCGTCGAGGGAATGATATTTGCTTCGGGGCGAGCTATCTTCTCGAGAGTGAGTGGGGGGGGGGGATGGAACAAAGCTGCCGTGGGGGTTCCGGCAACCAGGTGGAAGAAAGATAAGCTTGTCGAAGGGCGACCTCGGATCCGAGGACGGGCACGTCAGAGAATTTGGAAATAGCCTTCCCGGTTGTGGTCTCGTGCTGCTTGATGAGCTGGACGACCCAGTGTGGTCTACTGGCTTTAGAAGGTGACTTGGATGAGGAAAATTCGTTTCGGTCCAAAATTCTAAAAGCATTCTGGAACGTGAATTCTGACCACAAATAAAAATAACAGCATGTATGAAAAACTACTAGGGCACCTACGCTTTCTCCTATGATGTGAGAATGCGTGAGCATTACCTTTGGCCGGGTTATGTTGGCACAACGGATAGCGCGCTAGTTTCACGATCAAAGAGGGCCTAGCTTCAAAACCGGGCAAGGAATGGTTTTTGCTCGTTTTTTTTTTGGTTACGTGATAAAAAGAATCATGTGAACAGAGATTTTTTTGGTCACGTGACCAGAGATTGTTTTCTTATTTTTCCTTTTTTCTGGCTTTTTTTTTTTTCCTTTTCTTTTTTTTTCGCTTTACGCTTTCATTTACAAAACTCTTCGCACCTAGTTTGCGTTACTTTGGCTTTGGCGAAATCATTTTTTTATGGCAGTGAATTCTGCCGTACGTATCTTATGTTATTATTACCAACCCTAGCTTGCAATTCGCATAGACAATTTTGTCCGGCAACAAGTTTTGGAATGACGAGGCCAAATTTGTGTCAAATTTTTTTTTTGAGGTCTAAGCATAATTTTGGCCTCGTTGTCCGGCGGTTTCTATGATTGGCTCTTCAAGTATCCTTTGGGAAAGTAGATGACAGGCATTTTTTAGAGAGCACGTGTGTCAACCAAAGTGAAGATTGCTGAAAAGCCTCCAGTGTGATTTTGGCCGTAAATAACTGGAGGCCCCGGTCAAACCCACCCAATGTAGAAAAGTATCTACCTTTCTGGTTTCATACAGAGCTATGAAAGCCAGAAGGGACGAATCCCAGCTGAGTCAAACAACCGGGGGGGGGGGGGGGGGGGGGGGGGAGAGAAAAGAGTGGTTGTGTGGGAAGGTGATAATATTTATTCTCACTCAGGAGATTCGCCGGTCATTAAAAAGTCGTCTCGCTCATAACGGGAAAGCCTGTGGGGCCACATATACAGCTAGGTTAATGAGAAGTTGGGATAGTGCAAACGATGGGGCGTTGTGAAGGCGGGAGAAGCAAAAACCTATCTTACGACTGCGCCGTCTTCATTAGAAGCCAGAATTTCGGTTTGCTTCCTCCACCCTCCTAACGCCAATCTTGTTGAATATTGGATAAATCCAGTACAGGGTTGATTGCGCAAGCCCGCGCTAATATTTAAAGGCCTTTATCAACTCATAAAACAGTCATCAAGGAGAGGTAAGGAAGAATAAATATGAAAAATAGTGCTAAATGGGATCAACAACATACGAGGAGATATATGTTTCGAACAGTAATGAAGGGATTAGGGAAAGCAACCTCATTTATATGTTTCGGAAAGAAATGGATTATCGATGATCTGAACCCTTTATTGCGCAAGCCAATCCTTGTGAAGACACGGGAATGGTTCCAGCAGCCGCGCAGTGCCAGAGGGCGGCTGCTGGTACGACACCAGCATATCACGGCCTCTCGATTTCCACCGACCGAGCGACCTCGGGCCTGCAATGCAGCTCATGAAAAAAGGCCTTCGGTCGCTCTGACTCTTTCAGTTTCGCGAATTGAGCGAGCCTGCGTCAACGAGGCGAAGGCACCTGGAAGTCTCAAGGTCGGTGTCGCGCTCGCAGCTAGCCGCTCATTTTTCGCTTTTTGAGGATTATCGCTACAGGAAAAGCCGACACGAAAGAAGCCCCTGCCATCACGTGACTTTTGGGAGAGGGGAGAAGAGGAGGGGCGCGAGGGGCATTTTCCTACCTTGCGGAAAAGGGTTCTGTACGTCGGTCTTTAACCTGTTGCTGACTGTAGGTGAGTTGACAGTGTCTGTCCAAACATGGCTTCAGCTGGGGTGTTGTCTGGTGAAAAGTGTAGTGCTGACTAAATAACTTTGTCAGGTAGAGGTTCACTGATCCAGGTGGCTCTCGGACCGGCGCTTCTTTAATGGGCCCCTAAAAGGAAAAAAAATGTTTCTTTTAAACAACCTAGTTGGGACACGCGTGCCATAAAACTAATTTTACGTGAAAAAAAAAATTTTTTAGAGCAATATTGCCAGTGCGAGACGCGACTTAGTTAATAGTCACCTCGTTTCCACTTGTTTTCTCTCGGCATTTCGGGCATGTGGAGGAGAGGTGGATCGGCTTCGCCTTCACATTGAGGTGGAAAGAGCAAATTATTATCTCGTTGAGTGAATGTGACGTCATGGACTTTGTGCGCAGAATTTCAAATAAATCTCTCGCCGTCAATAATGCTCTAAAAAAATTTTCTTTTTAGTGTAAAATTTATTTTTTGACGAGCATGTCCAGTGATGTGATTGCTGCGCCAAACTGCGCCAAGGGGCTAATCCTGCTACATCCTGCTACATTTCGCCAAAATATGGGTAATCTGCGCCAAGCCTGCGCCAAAGGACCAATTTAGGTCGCCTTTCAAAACCGAAACTAAACTGAGTACTGTAAATGAGCAGGCGTGTGTTATGTGGCGCAAGCGGCTGCCTGACACAAAGTACCGTGCATTAATTGTCCACCCGGTCTTGCATGGTTTTCTCGGCGTCTCGCGTTTCGCGCTTTCGTCTTGTGGGTCTCGTCCCTCGTCTCTTTTTTTTAAAATATTTTCAGCGATAGACGCGGATGTGTGCAGACGCTCCATCGCTAGCGTGCCGGGTCCCAGCCATGCCGTCATGCTGTGATACAAAACCACGCTTTTGCGCGGCAGCAGTTACTTTGTGAGCTGAAGCAACGGCCGTGGGAAAACTATATTTGGTCACTGCCTTTCAGTCACCGTGGTCGCGCCACGTTGAATGTTGCCGTCCCCACATTACGGCAGATATGGTACTTTCTGAAATGAAACTAAGTACCGCCGCATGTTCATCAACATTCCTGTTCTTGTTTAAATCATACATTACTACAAAAATCTATCTCTAATTCAAAGACTGCTCTGTCAAAGTATTGATTATCTCGATTCCTCTTGGTGGGCCTTTTTTCGAGAGGGACCTCGGTACGTGAAAAATCTACAGTGAAAGAAAGTTGGTGAAGAGAAGTGAGCTAAAGCAAAGAAGGCAATGTCTGCACGCTGAACCCGCACAGCACGCTTGTTTGTCTCGAGTTCAGTCGTTGCACAAAGCGCTCCAAGAACGTTTTGAGGTTGGCTCGCAATGTCTTGCATCGATGCACTCAGGTTCTTTATTTTTTTGTGTGTTTAGCTTGTACCTTGTTTGCCGGCCTGGCAAGCACGCGCCACTGGACTGTTTTTGGCGCATGCTCGAAAGTTACATTTTGTGTGTACAATTTTGGGGATAAGTTAGCGACGGAGCTGAGGGGCATGGTTTTGGGCTGGCTTGCTAGAACCAGTGTCTCAGCTGAGACTGGGAGAAAGAAAGCACTGCCAAAGCCAGCGCACGAGCTGAACGGGACTCAAGCTGCGTCTCAAGATGCTCGCGCGCCCCAGCCTTTGCAGTGCTTTCTTTCACCCAGTCTCAGTTGAGACGCTGTTCTAGCAAGCCGGCCTTGGGTTTTGATTGGACAGCCGTTGTCTGCGCTCGCACGACGAAGCATGTCCAACAGCAAGCCTGCCGAAGTTGGCCTCACGTGCATGCGAACATGATTGCGTGACTGAGGCACCAGCTGGGGCGCTTCCTATTCATTGTTTTATGTTTGCTTACTTTTGACGAAAATCTGGCACGTCGGGAACCAGTAAAACGGTGGCAAGCGGTTTTTCGAAATTGCTTGGCAATGCCTACAGCACTGTACACTTGTGGGATGTCTGAGCGGTAAAAACAGAAGCAGCGAGTTCCGTCACAACACGTCACATGAGAACACAACACAACACAAAGTGCCCTTCGTTTGTACAGCACTTAAAACAAATATTTTTTATTTTCCTAAGAATATATGCTCCAATATCCACTTTTGCTGCTCCGAAACACTGTCCTGGCTGCTCCAAAAGCCGCCTTTTCTGCTCCAAAACACTGTTTTGTTTGCTCCAAAGGCCACATTTGCTTCTCCAAAACACTGTTTTGGTTGCTCCGAAACGTGCGCCAAAATGGCTTAGGCCAATCACATCACTGATGTCCCACCCAGATTGTTTAAAAAAAACATTTTGTTTTTTCTTTTCAGGGGTCCTTTAAGTTGGCAACATATTGTTTTGCCTGTCCCTTGGCGACGGGATGGTACGGAGCTGACGTTGCGTGCCAAATTTCATTGTCCTTGTAAACCAAAGTTGAGGAAGATTGCTCACTTTCGTATAAAATGTAAACTCCAGTGCACTTTTCAACTGAACAGCAGTTTCAGTATGTCACAAGCAACTAGGGGTGTAAAAGTTACTTCAGATATGTACCTAAGATACAGTTACAGTTACTAATACGAAAAGTACCCTAGGTACTCGCTTAAAAATGTACCTAGGTACAGGCACAGTTACTTCGAAGATACTTTATTTATTTATTTTCCCCAAATTTGTCAGAATATATTGGAAGTAAAGCTTTTTATACTAAGGATACACACAAAAACAAGTTCAATAAATATGCTTTACTGGTGTCAATGCGATGTCCACATCGGATACAAGTCCTCACGGGCCTTGTACCCACGCTCCAATTGGTTCACCGAGGCCACAGCTTCCACTGTTTACCATGTCATGCCGAAACCGCCAAAACTCGGTTGTTGACGTTCTTGCCCTCAGAGCCGGTGCTGACGTTGACGGGCTCAGAAGACATCGGCCGCATGAAAACGCATGAGTCGAGTGCATATGCACCTAACCTTCGCGACGACGAGTGAAAGGCTTCAAGCTTCCTCGTTTGTTTTTTTCTTTCGTTAGTCAGAAGAGAAATAGGCTTTTTTTTTCTTTCGGAACTTTTTCAGTTTTGATAACTGCAAAATGTGAGTCCGATTTATTTAGTGGAGACTGTGTTATATATGCGATGTTACATTGCTTTACAATAGTAATTATAATTTATTTTTAATTATATTTTATATTGTATTTATGGCAGAAGAGAGCCACCACCAGGAGAGGATACAGGCAACAGAAACTGCGCACATCTTTCAAGTTATCTCCTCCCTTGTATAGCTGTCAGTTGAGCTCCAAACACGCAATGAAGTTGATTTCAGTTTGAGATGAAGGAAGCAGGTCGCTATTTTCCCTAAACAGAGTTCCGAAGCGATTCAATTAATTGGTGTCGCTAGAACGGCATCGCTAATCCACCATTTGCTCAAATGAACAGTGCCATTCGCTAAAGTGTTGTTCGATGAAACATTATAGGCGGGGCTCTGTTCGCTAAAACGTTGTTCAATCAAGTCAGTGCCTCCCAGGTCATACCCAACTCAGCGTTTATAGATTCAGATGTCAGATTCAGGGTCAGATTTATAGTTTCTACCATTTTGACGAAATGAATAGAAAAGTACCTGTAAAAAGTGACTTCACTTAGTTGCAAGTTACTGGAAAATGTACCTAAGATGCAGATACAGATACCGAGAAATGAAAGTACCTAGGTTTGTACCTCAGCTACAACAAAAGGACCTAGATACCGATTTCCAGTTACTTGTACCTAGCTACTTTACAACCCTGCAAGCGACCCAGCAGTCCTAATTCAGGAGGGCATTGACTTGCTGACGGAATTCAGGAGTTCTTGCTTGTGCTGTTAATTGTCACGTTGAAACAATGCACAAATTTTTCGTGGGCAGCAGGTTGCCGGTGTTTACATGCTATAGTAAATATAACCAGTACCTGCTACATTATAAAGTGAGTAAAATATGTTGCTCTGTTGTAAAATTTTTGTGCGACGTGTGTGTTCTGTATGATTTGTCTTCCCATAAAATTCACTATGAGAGCCAGTCAGTGAATCCAAATTGACATTTCCATGCCACGAGGCGCTGTACAACATGATTTAGACTTTTCTTCTTGACGGTGCCATGCCAGCACGAAATATATAATAACCAGCCTAGCATCATGTATTCGTCGTTCTAAATGCTTCAATGAAAGTGAATTTCAAATGCTGATAAGCTTGTACCGAAATGTCCCGACTGCGGCGAGCTGCCCGTTGATTTTCGCGGAATACTTCATATGATATTTACCCTGTGCCAGGCACGTTGCCAGGGGGGGGGGGGGGGGGCCCATGGGGCCCGGCCCCCCCCCCGAAATTTTTCATTTTGCTGGGACCTCCTCTCCCCCCTCCCCCTCATACAGCATTTTGTCATGGGCGGGCCCCCCCCGAAACAAAATCCTGGCTACGTGCCTGCCCCAAGCGCTTTGTTGCAAAAGCTCTTTGCTGCTCTAGCAGACGACAGGTGTAAGGCTCAGGGGTCGGAGCCAGGTGTTGAACAGCAGTCAAGGCTTTTCGTGCCTGCACAATGCTTTGAGGAGGCAAGGTCACACAAAGTGTGGTTCGCGCTCTGGCATTCTTTTTCATACTGTTCAAATAGTACCATCTTACATGGCATTGTTGAGCTTCAAAACTATTTTTATTTATTATTTATTTAATTATTTGCCATTATTCCGCAGTGCCCGGAGGCATTATTGCAGGGGGGGGGGGGGGGGGTTGAGAGTGCACTTACATCAGCCATGATCATGTTGATACACTCAGAAGGAAAAAACGAGTTCACATATCAAAGGACAAACATTAGCAGGTGTACACCCTTTTCTTTAAACGAAACCTTGCGATATGCAAAGAGCTACCGCCACTTTTTAATAAGGTTTTATTAAAGCATTCTCAAATACACTGTTAAACCACACACCGTCACACGAAAACAAACAATCCTTGTGTCTTCCTGCTTTAAGTTTCCTCCACTTCTGCGATCAGGGATGATCGTGGCAGGGCCCCGGACATCAAGATGTCGCCGGAGTGTGAGGTAATGGCATCCTACTCACTGCGTCTGCATTGTGGTGCAGCTTTCCGGTCCGATACTTCAGGTCATAGTTGTACGCTGAGATCTTCAGACACCAGTGCATCATGCGGGAAAAAATATCTGGTTTCCAAGTCTTGAGGATTCTGAGTATTTGCTGACGATCAGTCACAAATATCTCTCGGCGCCCAAGAATATACCTGTGGAAATGGCCAGCTGTGAACACCACAGCTAGGCCTTCCTGGTTGAGTTGAGCATAGTTGCACTGTGCTGCTCCTGGCATGCAAGATGGCAAAGGCTATGGATACCTCCCTTCTCAAATGTCCTTCTGAGCCAGTACTGCTGCAAAACCATTAGGCAAGATATAGTTCAAGATGAGGTCTGGTTTTGTCGCATCATAGTGTGCCAGAACAGTCCTCGTCACAAGGAATTGCTTGTTGCTTGAGCTCATCGAAAGCTCTTTGATGCCTTTTTTCCCACTGCCATGTGGTGGCCTTCCATAGTAGTTCATACAGTCCGGATGCTACTGTGGCCCTTTGTTCTAGAAAATAGTTGTAGAAGGTTAGTGTCGGAAGATCATCATCATCGCCCCCGCCGTCGTCATCATCATCGCCACCGCCGCCGGGTGACCCTGGACTCTGCCCGCCGCTTCCGCGCGCGGACTCTCTCTCCACCAGATCGCGACCAGACACGGCACGACTCACACCTACCTGTATTGCTATGTTAGGATAAACCCACTCCTTTCATCGATCTTATCTCGACCACGACATGGTGGCAGCGGTGCTAGCGTAGCAATTCAGCGGCTACAGTTCCCCACTCATCCAAATTGATGCCATGGCCCAGTCTGAGCAGCAACCAGAAGCAACGGCTCCAATGCCAGCCTTCAACCCATTTGTCGTCGCTCTCTCAGAGAAGCTCGACTTCCGCCGTCCAGACGACTGGCAGCCCTGGATCACGCGATGGGATCGCTACCGAGTCATCTCGGGACTCAGCAAGCAAGACAGCGCTGCTCAGGTAAATACTCTCCTGTACGCCATGGGACGAGAGGCGGAGGACGTTTTAGCCTCTCTCAAGCTCAGTGACGAACAAAAGCTCGACTATGACTGCGTGAAGAATGCCTTTGAAAAGCATTTTATTCCACGGCGAAACATCATATACGAACGCGCTACGTTCAACCGCCGAAAGCAAGAAAGTCACGAGACAGTCGAAAGTTTCGTTATCGACCTCTTCAAGCTGGCAGAGAGATGCCAATATGGCGCCTTGAAAGACGAGCTCATCCGGGACCGACTCGTGGTAGGCCTCCTCGATACGGCTCTCAGCGAGAAGCTGCAACTCGACTCCGCGCTTACCCTCGAGACCGCGGTGGCTGCCGCGCGAAACTCCGAAGCAGTTAAGCAACAACACAAAGAAATGCGAGGTACGCAAGGTCAACACGGCGCCGCCGTCGACGAGCTGAGCTCCGCACGCAGAAAGAAAAACTGGAGCAAGAAAACAATGCCAACGGCTCGTCCAAAAAAAGGCAACAAACGTGTCCGCCAGCCATGCAGATGGTGTGGCAGTGCTTCGGTTCACACCAAGACGACCTGTCCGGCATCCGGTCAATTATGCAGGAAGTGTGGAAAACAAGGCCACTACGCTTCCGTTTGCCTGTCTTCGAAACATCATGAGAGACCAGGTACTTCCACAGCAGCTCGCCCAGTTCGCCGCACAGCAGAAGTGGAAGAGGTGTACCTCGGCAAACTTAAAGACACTTCAGCTCATGACGCTTGGAGAATCACCCAGTCAGTGAACGGCATCTCGATCACATTCAAGGTCGATACGGGCGCCGACGTCACTGCCATCGCGCCGCGCGACTACAATCGCGAAGTGATGGGCCCTCTGCGAAAGCCAGAAAGAGCACTTCTCGGTCCTGGTCATCAGAAGCTTTCGACCGCTGGACACTTCCAAGCTTCTATGGAATGGGGCGGTCAACGAGTTCAAGAGGATGTTTTCGTAGTTGAAGGTCTACAGGAAGCTCTCCTCGGAAGGCCACCCATCCGATCTCTCGGAGTTCTCCCACAGCTCCTCAACGTCAGAGGCGAGACAAGCCGCACAGAGGACGTCTCCAAACTACTTGCCAAGTACCCTCAGCTGACTTCAGGGCTTGGACAGATGAACGCCGAGTACAAGGTGGTTCTTCGACCAGACGCGAAGCCCTTTGCTCTTACGTTCCCAAGAAGGGTGCCACTGGCGATGCTACCACCTGTGAAGAATGAGCTTTCCAAGATGCTAAAGCTCCGAGTTATAGAGCGCGTCACCGAGGCCACAGAGTGGTGCGCTCCGATGGTCGTCGCAGAAAAAGCAAATGGCGAACTGCGAATTTGCGTAGACTACACCGAGCTCAACAAGTACCTCGTCCGAGAGCGGGTAATCATGCCTACCGTGGCGAAGCTCTCCGATGGCAAAGTCTTCAGCAAACTCGACGCTCGAGCTGGATACTGGCAAGCACCTCTGGCAAAGGAATCGCAGAAATACACAACATTTCTGACGCTTCAAGTTTCTTCGCCTTCCCTTCGGAATCTCGACCGCACCAGAGTTTTTTCAGCGCGAAATGCTGAGAGTCCTTGAGGGAGTGGAAGGCCAAGCTTGCCTGCAAGACAATATAATCGTCTGGGGGAAAACACGGGCTGAGCACGACGCGAACCTAGTTAAAGTCTTCGAACGACTCAGCAAAGCCGGCATAACACTCAACATCGACAAGTGCGCCTTCCTACAGAAGACGGTCAAGTTCGTAGGCCACATCGTTTCCGGCGAAGGTGTGATGCCTGATCCTGAAAAAGTCGATGCGATCACACAGATCACTCCACCATCAGATGTGAAAGAACTGAGGTCATTCTTGGGGATGGCAAACCACCTTGCCAAGTTTTTGCCACACCTGGCACACAGAACGAAGCCAATGCGGGATCTCCGCTGTGCCGACGCTGCGTGGCTCTGGGGACCCGACCAGCAGCGAAGCTTTGAAGCAGTGAAAGAAGCTCTAGCCAAAGCGCCAGTTCTGACGCACTACAATCCGGAGGAGCCTCTCATCGTCTCAGCGGACGCATCATCTTACGGAATTGGTGCGGTCTTGCTACAAGAGACCGACGGCAAGCGGCTGCCCATTGCCTATGCATCGCGCTCTCTCACTGAGAAAGAGCAACGCTACGCTCAAATCGAGAAAGAAGCGCTCGCGATCACATGGGCATGTGATCACTTCCGCATGTACATCTTAGGACTGCAGTTTCACATTGAGACAGACCACAAACCGCTGGTTCCCCTCATGACAACAAAGCGACTCGACGAGCTGAGCCCCCGACTGCAGCGATTCCAAATACGCCTGTTCCAGTACGACTACACCATAGGTCACGTTCCGGGAAAAGCAATGTACACAGCCGACGTGCTCTCACGCAAGCCGTTACCCGACACAACCTCTCGTACAAGGGAACTCAACACCAGAGAGTATGAGCTCCTCACGCTGGAACAGCTTCCAGCCTCCCAAGAAATGCTCTATCGCATCAAAAACGAGCTGCAGACAGACCCGGTAACGAACAGGGTAATCGGGTACACTCTCTGGACATGGCCGGATAAAATGACGCTTCCTCAAGGAGTCCGCCAATACTACGAAGTCGCCAGCGAACTAGCCGTACTAGACAGACTGTTGTTCAAGGGCAATCGGCTCGTCATACCAGAAGCCCTACGCTTCGAAATCCTGGAGAAGCTTCACACAGGTCACCAGGGTGTGTCCAAATGCTGCGCCAGAGCACGAGAATCAGTCTGGTGGCCAAGCATTGGGCTCCACATCGACAGCTTCGTCCGAAAGTGCCCCGTTTGTCAAGAACACCGGAAACCAGGTCAACCTCCGTTTTTGGCGACTCCACTGCCAAACTACCCATGGGAAGTCGTCGGCATGGACCTTTTCGTCCACGAAGGCAGTAACTACTTGATTGTTGTCGATTACTATTCAAGGTTCTTCGAGCTGGAACCTCTGAGGCGGACGACGACCAGGGACATCATCGCCATCCTTGACCCAATGTTTGCACGATATGGAGCGCCGAAAATTCTCCGAACAGACAACGGACCACAATTCGCCTCACACGAATTCGCAGTGTTTCTGAAGGAATGGAGAGTCACCCAATCAACGTCAAGCCCGTACTACCCACAGAGCAACGGGGAGGCCGAGAGGACAGTCCAAACGGCTAAGCAACTCCTTGGGAAATCGACAGACATCCATAAGGCACTGCTGGCCCAGCGTGCAACCCCGGGAATCGAAGGTTACGCGCCAGCAGAGTTATTCATGGGACGAAGACTGCGCACAAACGTGCCAGTAAAACCAGAATCTCTCCAACCTCGCTGGGACACCACTGACTTTCGCTCCAGAAATGCCTTATACAAGGAGAAGATGCGACAACACTACGACGAGCGCGGCAGAACACGTGAGCTCGACACCATTCCACCTGGAACTGCGGTCAGAATTCTGACGGGAGCAGCGTCTTACGGCCACATTCTAGGGCCAGCGCCTCAACCCCGTTCCTACGTGGTGCAGACGACAACCGGCACTACACGGCGAACAAGAGGACACCTGCAACCGGCGGTGGCACCTACCGTCACAAGGAGTGGACGTATAAGCCGTCCACCTGACCCTTTGGGGAAGTGTGAGTGTTGTTCTTCCAAAGTGGGGGAGGTGTCGGAAGATCATCATCATCGCCACCGCCGCCGGGTGACCCTGGACTCTGCCCGCCGCTTCCGCGCGCGGACTCTCTCTCCACCAGATCGCGACCAGACACGGCACGACTCACACCTACCTGTATTGCTATGTTAGAATAAACCCACTCCGTTCATCGATCTTATCTCGACCACGACAGTTAGCATGCATAGAAATGACTACGGTCTGCTTGCGTGTCGGTGCTGGTGCCACCACAGTGGCCTGCATCCTGTCCTCTGTCATGTGAATTCCCTTGGCATCAATCTTGGGACCCGGAACTCTACTTCAGGTGCACTGAAACGGCACATGGCTCTGCTAAGTCTCAAATTCGCCTTAGCAAGTTGGTGCAGCATTGCTGCAAGTCTGTCTCTGGTCTCCTTTCCTGCAGCACCACTGATAATGATATCATTGAGGTACATGCAGATGCCAGGCACTCCACTAAGTGTTGTTCCAATGAGCTTTTGAAAGGTGGTGGGGCTGCTGCCACACTGAAGGGAGGCCTCTTCAACTGTAGAGTCCCTTTATGGTGTTCACAATGAGCAACACTACTGTAACGAGCCACATGGAGCTGCTGGTGTGCCTGTGCTAGGTCCAGAGTGCCGAACATTGTCCGTCTGCAGATTGCTCTACATTCCTCCATTGTAGGTAGCAGATAAGACTCCCTTTTACCTTGCATCATTCACGGTAGAGCACTACACGGGCTGTGGCTTACCCAAAAGCCTGGCCGGGCTGGGCCGGGTAAGGCAGTTCTTTTTGTGGGCCTGGGAATGGGCCCGTGCTTTTATATGTGGTGCTGGGCTGGGGCAAGCACATTGGCAGGTCTGGATCGAGCTCGGGGCTGCGGCCTGAGCCCGATCTAGGCCCGCCAACAAGTGTAAATAGTAGGTCTGGTTTCAGTGTGCAATTACTTCATCTCAATTTTGTTAATGCTGTTCAATTTGTCACATAGAAAACACAAGCATAGTTTTACTACGCTGCGTATATTTTAGTAGAACTTTGTCTGTGTGACGAGAGAAATAAAACGTGATTACGTACGCAGTCAGTTTATTTTGGGAGAAATCACAGCAGTCTGTAGATTAAAATGGATTAATACATGGCAAGCATAACACAAAGACATGATAAGTACAATGTGTCTCGTCTGTATCGCAAGTTGAAACATATAGTTCTCGCCTTTCTTCCTAAATGCAGCATGTAGGCCTCTACAATATTTTGCTTCGTGTTTCTTGGGTACCACAACACTCAACAAAAGTTTGCTAGCATCACATTCTATGCTCGAATTGAAGGGCTGAGACACCGCTGTCACAGCTCGTTGATGCGCATTGTGAAATGACACCTAATGCAACGTGCATCGGCTCTATCAGGAGCCAAATCTGACGTTCCCAGCCTACTTAGACGAAACTGGTCATAACTGTTTACATGTCTCATCCTCACAGACTTAGGTTCAAGACCACCTGTGGTAGCCTCGCTAGCTATGCCAACGGTCATAATGTTACCGTTGACGTTGTGACAAAGTGACACAGACCGCTGCGGCCATGAAAAAAAAATATTTTAAGTGTGCGGCCCTGGATGAAATACTGTTTATTTGTAGAAAGCTGCCTGTGAACAAATTCTCTCTGGAAATACCGTAATATCCCAAAGGGATAGCCCACCAGAACTGGAAAGCCAGTCGGGTAAAAATAGGAAGTGTGCTAGCTTTCAAAATACAATAAAAAAAAATGCTAATTTTAGATTTTGTGATCAAAAAAACTTGTGATTGCAGGGAGGGGTCGGTGAACCAAAGAAGACTGTTCTTCCCAGTCAGCAATGTTTGCTTATCTCCGGTCATGGCGAAATAACACCATTTCTGTCAAGGTCACAATTGGCCAGGCCCTGCAATTGTACTAGAAGTGGGCTATCTTTCGGCGTTTTTGAAAAATAACAAATCCTGCCAAAAATAGGGGTGGGTTATCTTTCGGCGTTGGGGCACCTCTTGGGATATTACGGTAGTTCATCTGACTTTTGTTAATGCCGTCCAACTTATCTTGAAGATTTAAAAAAAAAAAAATAAAGTTGAGGTTGGAGTTTTATCTGTTGCTTAGGTCTATAGGCTAATCAATTCATGTAACCACATTTTTTATTTTTTATTTATTAGGCTGATATCACTCTTTTGTGTCATAATTCGACTAGCCTATTTCTATTTACACATGCTATTCGTAGCTCTGTCAGGTACTGACGTACGAGGGAAAAAGTTGCCTACCAGCATTCAGTGCATAAAATTATGTTGCCCAATACTTTCATACTCTACTCAGCGAAGTTTAGGCAACATGACATTGGATTCAGGCCTGGGTCGGGCCCAGGGCTGTTCTAAATGGTTTCGGGGCGGGTTGAGCCTGGGCCCGGTTTCAAACATCTGGGCCATACTTGGGCAAGTAAGTTACCATGACACCGGACCTGGGCTGGGCCCACACTTAAAAAAGTGGCCCGTGCAGTGCTCTAATTCACAGTGCTGCGATGGTCACTGCAGTGACATAGGCCTCCATCCTTTTGCACCAATGCTAATGGAGTAGCCCAGTTGGAGCGCTGTGTTGGGTCCAGTATCCCTTGCTCTTTAAGTTAATCAATCTACTTTACCCGCTGATTAGAGTGCCAAGGGGGCAGGTCGTGCTTTTAGGAACTTGGGTATCGCTTCATCTGTCAGCACTAGGTGTAATGGTGCTCCGGTGTGTCCAGTTTTACCTTCGGAAAAGACGGAGTGAATTTCCTGCTGAGCTTGCGTAATCAGGGTGTCTAGCGACCGGGAAAACCAGGAATCGTCAGGGAAATTGTAATTACCGGGAAAAATCAGGGAATTGTCAGGGATATTGGCAAAAAGTGAGCCCAGTCAGAGAAAATGAGCCGGAAATGCCATAGAGTGCCCTGAGCAAAGACTAGGACTTGGGGGCAGAAAAATAGGCGATAAATTCTGCTTAGAGCGGAGCGCGGGCTCTGCTCACCCGATGTAGAGTAGGCTACCCGATGCAAAGGGAACAGCCGACAAATCCAGTCCAAGCCTTGGATTGGATTGAGGGCGTGACACTAGGCTAGATCCAGTTAGAGCTACTAGATTTAGTAACAAATGGAAAAGCCGCAGACCCCAATCCAATCCAAGCCTTAAGCCGAAAGTATCCGAAAGTGTGCATCTGTTGTCCATGCTGGCCATGCTGCCATTCGGTTATTGACCTGTGTGGTTGAACGTGTTTTCATTGTGTATCCGGAAGTGGCCTCTTCACTGACAATGTCGGCGGCAAGAAAGTGCCCGTTTAATCCGGTCTGGATGAACCCGAATATTTTGGAATATGCAAGTTCGATTAAGCCCATGCAAAATGATCCTCTCAATGCTCAATGCCTTGTGTTATAATGGTCTTATGTCTTCACCTGCCTCTACAGTGGTCAGGGAATTTCACCGTTAAATTGTCAGGGAAAACCTGGAAAAGTCAGGGAATTTTAAGATAATAATTTGCTAGACACCCTGGTAATGTTAGAACCTCCTGTTGTTTGCTGAGTGCCACCGACTTCAATGTCCATCGTTTGAAACCAGTTGCGCTTCAGCAAACTGCATTGAAAGCCTTCGACACTAGAAGCAGTGGTAGCTTGTATGCCTTGCTTTTGTAAAGGACAGTCACCACTGCTGTTCCTAACACTTGCATCGTCTATCCTGACCAGGTGTGGGTGTAAATGTCATCTTGTTTCAACTTGGGAGGCTTTGTGGGCTACACAGCTTTAAACATGGGGCCCACAGAGCACAGTTGTGACAGCACCAAGTGGAAATCGGAGGGCAAAACATAGTAGCGTTAAACACTCGTTAAATGCATGCTTGAGGCACCGTGCCAGTGCAGATTCTTGCGACATTTCAAGCTGAAAGTGTGTCAATTCAAACTGTCCCATTGAGCGCGTTTTGTTCCTCGCAGCCATTCCACCTTCGCTGCCGGAAGTGGCCGACGACGGAGACGAGGACTCGGTGCTGGGGCTCCCAGTCGGCGGCGAAGAGCACAACGGCGTTGCCTTCCACGCCAGCTTCCCGGAAGCTCAGCTGCCCCGCATCGAAGACGTGCGGAGCCTGTGCGGATCTGCGGCTTTTCAGCATTCGTCGCATCCAATGCCCGGCAACCGGGCGTTGCTTTCGGAACTCGAAACCAAGGCACGTGCCATAGAAGCCGACACGCTAAGGAAGACTGAGGTGCACGTGAAAAAATTGGAGCTTCTAGAACTGGAGCGTCAGCAGCGGGTGGAGAAGCACAACCTCCAGGTTAGGCACTTGGAAATGGAACTGCGCGTGGTCAAGCTCAGAATGGCGATGTTGGAGGGAGGGCTCGCGGCGTCGACGGGGGGGCTGTTCTGAGCAGCTGGTATTGGGCTTCAATCATCCACCCCATTTTTCGGCTTCCATGTTATGCATATTTTAGGTAATGGTCCCCACACTGCCAGGATATATGAGATATATATGGGACATGCGAGAGCAGCGAGCTCCGACAATTGTTAGGATGCACTCAATCATTGTTTCAGCTTATTTAAACTCTCGAAGTTGTGATAATTTGCGATCATAACGAGGAATCTCTTTTCATCTTTTGTCATGTCATGTTATTTGTGTAACTAGCATTGGAGTGAATCTCTATAGTATTTATATGCATAATTCTTTTGAAACATTCAGTGACATAGTAGCCTACAATCACTATTTCTCGAAGTCGAATCTCTCCAAAAGACAATATTGATTATCTTTTTGTGTTCTTCAAGTCGTACATAAAAGTGCACCAAATGAGAAATTGTATGCCTTATAAGTCGAATCTCTCCAAAAGACAATATTGATTATCTTTTTGTGTTCTTCAAGTCGTACATAAAAGTGCACCAAATGAGAAATTGTATGCCTTATGTTATTACATAAAACATACCTTTATCCTATAATAATGAACATCTTATATTTACAACCAATTTGTTACATTTCTGCGAAGTGAAACATACCATGTTGCGGTGAATGTATGCCAATACCCTAGTTTGCAAAGTAGCAATCGGGTGATCAATACACTACACTGTGCGACATATTTGTATACCCCGTCTGACCTTATGTTTAACAGAGCAGCGCTGCCCAGCTTTTGACGGACACCTTTTGCACATACGAAGTAGTCTTTTCAAATATTGTGAAGTAGAAGGAATTATTACATATGGAGAACTTTGGAGGATCGTGATATTGCTCTTGCACTTTGTGAAAGCAACATTGCAACCTATCAGCGATGCTGCTAATTTGGGCTTTTCAGTACCCAATTTGCATGTCTAACAAACAAATACAAGAGATGCTCGCTAATACATTTTCGGTTTATATGTTCATCCCGCTTTTACGTTCATGTACACTGGTTTCGTCGAGCTTCCATAGGAATGTGTGTATCAATTTCCTGTTTGTTGCATTTACTCTCAGAGTTCTTGGGTCCAAACATTTCCACCCGAGGCGGCTGACGCGATACATTGGGCCACGGCCGATTTCTTTCTTTAGCTTCGCTCCTCTCTTTTCAAAGTCTTTGCCTGTCTAAGCTGGGTTTCTTGTCATTCTTATAAAGGGCAGGTGTAACATTGGGCTAATCTTGAAAGGGGCTGAGTATTTCACACTCATTTCATTGTCTTGCCGTCTGCTAGTTTTATTTCGCGTGGAATCCAAAGTTCCTAATTGGTGCTGCCTGTGCCCGCAGCAGCCTCGCGTCAAATTTTACCCTTCTGCATCGCCACACTCGTCGAGCTTTAGCACTTTTCTCCGGCATGGTGGTTGCAGTTGCTGTGGTGACACGGGGACTGAAAACTTTTGCTCAGTCTTGTACGTCGACATTCAATGATTGTGATTATGCACAGGCCGCTATAGTTCTAAAGAACAGTTCTGAAAGTCTATGGAGATAAACTGTTGTACATGAGTTGCTTCACTTCTCGTCTATACTGTGACCAAGTGTACCAAAACGTATCCATTTGCGCATGAAAGATGGGAGGTACAAAAAAGTGAGGAGTCTCCGCGTATGAGGGAGGCACATAAAGGGTAAGATCACCTGTGTGATGAAGCACTTCGGTAGGTAGCCATCTCAGCCGTGAGTTCTTCGTTGTAGTGTGCCTGGTGGTTGCTAGTAGACAAAAACAACATGACCTTTTAACTGTTTCATCTCCTCTTTCTCGAATGTCAAGTTGTCATTTGTAAAGATGTGGTGGATTTCTGAAAGCTGTTGAAAAGACAAGGCGGCTATTGTTGGAGCTCGGTGCTCCAACCAACTTGCTCACTCTGATTGAATAAGTGGGTGGAAACAAAGGCCTCTGTCTCTATCTGCCATGTTCTCCAATCTGAGCTCACTCTACCTCTGTGCAAAGAGCAGATAAACTTGCTCGTCGTATAGGCCCCCAAAAGTGCTTTCAATTGTTAGGTTTTGCCAGATTATACACTTTTTTACCGCGGTTCTCTGAAAATCGCGTTAACAGGGTTTTACTGTATTCTTTCTGCCATAGTGCTCAAGCATATTGCATACTAGTAGAACAGATTTGCCACTCGAGACTTTGATTTGGGTTGGACATTGGGTTTTTATCAAGCACTGCTGCATGTATGGTTTGAGAGGAAGCTTGAATGCAATGTTCACAATTTTGTGCAAGTTATTGATACAGTGTAGACTTGAACATCATACTTTACAGCCAAATCTGGGGCTGAACATGAATGTATTTCACCAGATTGGTAATTTCAATGTTCCTGCCAGTAAAAATGGGAAGACTCAGAAATCGCATGTTATGCTTGGGATGATATAAATAGATTGGTATATCAGGCAGCCTGTTCACAAATTATGTGAGCTATGCATTTTGTTTTGTGTGTTGCTGCCTTTGTGACTGCCATTATTACTACTATTCCAATTTGAGGAAACTTTTGGTGGAGTCATAAGCCGCGTTTACGCGAATGCGACTTAACCACATCGACTACAGTCGTCCATGCTAGAAAGCCAATACGGCAATGTTTGCATGGATGCACATCAAGTCCTACCTGAAGGTGGCGCCACGCCATGTCGCATCTCAAAGTTAGAGCTGTGTTTCCGGCACCAGTCGCACCACGTGACCGCATTTTCGGCTGGTGTTTTGCCACGGAGACCCTTTCGACAAGCGTAGATATCAACGAAGCTGTCTTCGATGCTCTGCAAGAAGTTACGAGACACAACAGACATCAATACCCAAGCGCTTTGGGCTTCAGGCCGTATCACTCTGGAACTGAGGCAACTTCAGTGTGCACGCCCTGGTGAACGAAATCGATTCCACCCCCTCGCTGAATACCGCCTGCCTTGCCTCACCATATCGCGCCAACCACGGCCGGACCCCGAGGCCGTGAGGTTCCGGCGCAGGCAGCAACGGCATTAAGGTAGGGGCTGCTCGTTCTGCAGTACCAGAGCTCGGAGCTCATGGTGCCGTTTGTGCTTGCACCGGAGCTTCTAAGGACTCTCTCTGATGCACAAGTCGTGGTTTGCAAACCTAGACGGGTTCTGGCCTCAATGACCAGCTCAGCTATATTCAGCTTACTTACTGCAACAAAACCTTGCATTTATTCTCGGGAGAAAATTTCAGGCAAACACCAGACACCGTTCCCCGCTGCCGCCGATGAGATAGACTACCGCCATGTTCTCAGCTGTTCACCCACCCCTGCAGCGAGCACCTTGCTATAATCCTCTGTATGAATGCTCATTCGCCGTTTCAATACACCTCCGTCTAGCGGCTTGAATGCGATGCGCTTTCCTAGCGCTTTATGTCATTTACATGACCACATTGAATGCAATAGTCAATGTGCATTGAATGCAAAAGTGACATTCATGTAAGCGTGGCTATAGTCCCAAAGCCATCAAGCAATATGTTCTTACCTCTACTCTCCAGTTCCACACAATTTGAGTAGCATAAAAGCTTCCATTTTAATGTGCTTGTAAGCATAAAAAAGAAATACTTGACTGAAATAGTGAGGCTGATTATGAAATGAGCTGGAACAATGGGTGCCTGCGCATAGCAAGCTGAAAATGTCATCAGGTGCATTTTAGTGGTGCTTGCTACCTTATAAAATCTTAAAGGGACGATGGAACAGATATTTTTTGCTTTCGGTAAATACTGCTTAGAATTATTCCTTGACATTCATAACCTATGAAACATGCATTGGTTTCTTGCTCTCCGTGCAATGGCAGTTGTTAAAAAAATTTGAGTAAAAGTCACCCCCTTGCCATACTAGCGTGGCAGAGGCAGTGGTAACACAGAATATGATGTGTTAAACTGTGTACACATGTGGAGACTGAATGGCGCGAAATAGTCCTGCGTCACATCACGCAAAGTAAACGTGCAAATGCTCCGTGGATGTCTCGCTCGTAGGTGCCAATCTTTTGCAGTTGCAGTGTAATTGTGGCTTTCTCGGAGCCTGTCCGAGTTTGAGACTCAGTAGACAGAGCGTGCAGAAAACAGAACAATTGAAACGTGGCAGCACCGAGCAGAGTCCTGGCGCCAGCTCGCAGCAAAAGAGAACCAAACACTCAAACTATACCTCAACCTGTTTCGGCAAAGTGAGCGTCTGCTTTCTTTTCTCTTCTCTTCCGCTGCACTCTCTTGTGATCTTTCTCTGGGGAACCCCGGAGTGCGCTTGTTTTACGGCACAGAGCGCCGCTGTATGTCTGAACAAGTGATGTTTTAGCCCTACCGGGAGTATCACGAAGGCACTCAAGGAAGCATTTTGACTGGCACTGGTGTCCAGTCAGTGAGGAGGCAAGCACTGCATCAGCATTCGGCTGGCAGTTCGCCTGCCGACTTCCGTTGCTAGCACCTAACCTGATGCAGAATGTGCTAGCACCTAACACATTCTGTGCTAAAACGAGCAGCATCCACCCCCTGCACTCGCAGTTAGAGCAAGTGACCTCGGGATCTGGAACTGAATACTGTAAACGACTCATTTTTCGCGGGCTCAATATTTCGCGATTTAGGTCAAAGCTAAAGTTTCAAAATAATTTGCGGGTTTTAATTTTCGCGACGCGGTGGGATCTCAATAGAGATTCTCATGTGTTTGCATTTTACCGGAATTGTTCGCGGGACCCATTTTTCGCGAATTGTAGGCGATTCGCGAAATACGCGAAAATTAGGTCTTTGCGAAAATTAAAGGCTGAACTCCATGGAACGAATTATGTGACGAATAACTGGCGAACGCCGCCCGACGGCACGCTCGCTTTGCGCGCGACATAGCAGCCACTGTGGGGATTCCACGCGCAGAGCAAAAGCCGCCGGGCAAAATTCGACGGTTATTCGCAGCATATTCGTCCCATGGAGTTCAGCCTTAAGTCGTTTACAGTATATGGCACCAGTGTTTGTCATAGCCACATGCTGGGGTTGACAAAGCACAGGACATGCGCTGAGTTCCAGAGATCATTAAAGTTCAGCTATTTTTGTCTTCGTAACGATTGAGCACGAGCCACTATCCAAATATCATTTTCCGGGCTATAGTCCGCAGACTATTCATGTTTAAGAGTTTAAATTTTACCCGATGTGGACTGTCTACGCGTGTGGGCTATACAAGGATTTGTTTTTTTTCTAGGTCGTTCATTGTGACAAGATGTGAAGAATTTTATGGATAACGGAGTATATTAATGTCGGTTTATGTATCACACAAGCTTTTTTGTAAGCTAATACAGCAGGCATTCGTCAAGGTTTACTGTGTATGATGTATGATAATTTTTACGTTCAGACTAGGCACAAAGTGTAGACTACTGTAAAATCCCGAGATGCCCCACCCCTATTTTAGCTTGATTTGCTATGTATTTTTAAACAGCGAAAGATAGCCCACTCCTAGTAATAGTGTTGGCATCAATGATGGCCTCGATGTTAATGCGGCTAATTAGCTGTGGCGGAATATAAGCGAACGTTGCTGACTAAGAAGTACATTCATCTTTATTTAGTTGCCCCTTGCAACGAAAACATGATTGGAAGGGACACATGACCTAAAAATAGCATTTATTTTCAGCTTTTTATTATTGTACACTGAAAGTTATACCATTCCACATTTTCATCCGATTTTCTCTTGATTTTAGGTGGGTTACCTCTCAAGATAATGCGGTATGCACGGCTTGCAGAATATGCACCGGGTGCAAACTATCTATGCAAAAGCTTTTATTTTTGACCCCAAATTTTCCCCTGCAGACTATGCACGGGGTGCAGACTCCAGCCCGGAAAATATGGCACATGTTGAGTCATTGATTTTCATGAGCCAAACTCCAATGCTCGCACTGTGTGCTCATGTCCACTGTATGAGCCGCATTTAAATATTGTCGCTGCTGGGATTTCAAATCCTCATGACGAAATCCTGGGGATTGCAATGTTGGCGATGCCAACAATGTGATCTCAACAACTACAGCATCAAGTTTTGCTAAGGCGAGACTGAAAGGAAACGTCCGCTTTTATCTTTGAAATTACACAGTGACGAAGAAGCTTCTCGGTCAGTAGCGCGTTGCGTGTGAGCGTACATACTTGGATCCCGCTAGTTGTAGTAAGCTTGTGTAAGGTGGGAAGCATTCCTGCCCAATATTTTTGCATGGCCACTTTAAGGCTTAACTTCACTCTTGGCACACGGTGACATGGACAATGCTGAAAGTCGTGTTTGATTTTTGTATCAAGAATTGTGCAACATTTTGCAATTGGGAAGTGCCATTATGGGCTTTTGATCATATTGCAGATAATCTTAACGTAATTCAACTTCCTTCTAAAATTTATCGTTCACCGTAAGGCTAACGCCGGAACTAAAAGAAATGGAAGCAAACCTGCCGCAAATGCATGGGTAAAGTCATGTGCGTAGTCAGTGATGGGTAAAGTGGAAGGTGCTTTCCACCTCTTTGCACTTTAGCAGAACGAACGCTGGAGAGAATTTCATATCCTCTCCAGCATTCGCTTTGCTAAAGTGGAAAGAGGTGTAGGAGAATATGTTTCTCGAGAGGAAAGCCAAACCATGATAGCATAGCTTGTCTTAAGTCGTCTGATTTTGCGGGGATGGAAGAGATGAGATTAGATGGGGTTGAGGGTTGAGATCAGAAGAGTTGTGTCAGGCTCGCTTACTTAACATAGTCAAGGAGGGTGTTCATGATCTGCTTTTTTTTGGTAGCACTTGACTAGGGGTCACCCAGTTTTCATACCGTAGGTGTCGTAAATCTTGTGTAAATTCGGAAATGGCTTCCTATCGTTGTTTGTCTGTTGTTTTGCAGTCCCAAATGGGTGTCTGCATCTAGCCAGGACTCAACATGTTTTACAGTTGGGGTCGAGGCCAGGTCTGTCTTCCAATGTGGGCTTAGGGAATCTCTAAGTAACACTGGTGCGGTTGCCATGTTTGTTGCAATACGACAGATGCACACTTCTTCTCATATGGAGTACCTGGGTGGGAATGGGTTGTCCTCCATACGGTAGGTAGGAAGACTGCCAACCGTGCGTGCTTTTCTTTTGTTTCTTTCAACTTTGATTTTATCCGTGTCGAGTCCTGTTGGCGAGAGTTCGTATGAGGGATCCATAATACATTGTGCTGTGCTGGATGCTTGCGACTCTCTCTGCGTGGTCTCGTGGGCTACAGCGTTGTCTGGGATGCCTTGATGTCCGGGTATCCGTGTAATCTTTGTCGTCACTTTCGGAAGAGCTGAAGATCCTGACTGCTCTTTTTTTTAAGGCGAAAGCCTTGTATGTTTTATTACGGGAAAAGGTGGCGTCGGCGTTGTGCGTTGAAAGACGGCCGTAAAAATATGTTGTCAAGCATGCGCCACTCAAGGTCTAAGTGAACAAGCCTCAGAAATAAAACACAGAAGAGCACAGCAGTGCATATGCTTCGTCACGGAAGTTGTGAAACCGGTGGGGGAGCCACGCCTGTGCAGAGGGGGAGCGGGATGATCCCGCCGGATCGCCGTGTGCAAAGGAAGACTTGGCGCACTGCCTCCAGTGCGTCAGTTGCGCTTCAGACTTCATCTGTGCTTGTTGTGTGCTTCGTGCGATGGACTGTGAGGCGACCACGCCTACATCTATGACCTCGACATAGGCAGCAGCGTCTACATCTACGGCGGCACACCGAATACAATGCCGGCAGAAGCAACTTTAATATGTGTAGAAGCATTACTCAAAAATATTTTACCCGCAAGACTATAATGCTTTCGCATTCCAAGCAGTCTTAAGTGTCTTCGGCATGTTCTTTTTCCCTGCAACGTTGTTTCTGCTGCATATATCTTTGTATTCTTACTTCTTCCTGGGAATCGGTGACAGATGTATATGCCTTATGGTTAGTCCTTTAAGCTTTGCCTTTAGAAAACAAGAACCCAGAGGGTGGCTGGGTTAGTCGTTGAGGCTCTTGTGTGAACAAATGGCATTTAGCGAATGTTGATTTTTGTTGTTATCCTCACTTGATCAGCAAACATTTACTGAACTTGATCACCGATAGTTGTAGTGCTCGGCGAAACAAGAGAAAAACCGCAAACTTATTATCAAAAACCCAAAAACTGATTGCTCAACCTGCTGACCAATGGTTTCATCACACGCTTGATTTTGCCTTTTGTCGCAGAGCATTAACTCGGCAACAGCTGGTCATTTGAGGAGTGGTGACAAATTATTGAACAGCCGCTGAGGCCTCGATGATGGTTAATCTTTCTTCTGATGGATAGTGCTACATGCTTTTTAGCACATGCTCGCCTGACCCATTTTATACCGTCCACAACTGTACTTACTGCTGTACCAGCCCAAGCTGAGTGCCATGCCAGTGCTGTAGTACTGCCTTCGTTTTTGTGTGTTTGCGTCACACTCTCCTTTTCTTGGGGTTCTTTGCCCTGGTTTTGTGATGTTGGTTTCATGTCCACCATCATTTTGTCCTTGCTCAGGTTGTTCTTGGGTATTTCTTTTGGAGTCATCCCAAAAGAGAAGCCCACTCACATGGGCTTCTTCTGCTAATCGATGTGGGCTGTTTTTCTGCAGGTCTGAGGC
>JABSTQ010008171.1:0-25239 GCA_013358835.2 Ixodes persulcatus | reverse complement strand
GGTATATATAGCAGACTTTTTGTTTCAGACGAAGGTCCGGTGACCCCCACCGTATTTTACATGAACGTAACGATACTACACAATTATTACTTATATAATAAAGTGGAATAAATAAAATTTGGCTAAAAGACACCCTATATTTAAAAATAATGTTTCGAGCTAGCCAAAATGTAGCAAAATCTAGTTTCGTTTTCGGAAGTTCGAGCGCTCAAGGGTGGAATGCGCTAGCGAAGTGTGTGCTTGCTTCTGCCAAACTATACTCCGTTGTATGACGCTCTCAGAGCTGCTGGCTGCAGCCCCCGTCTTCGTTTAGCGTTTGATTTGCACGCGCTCTCGTGGAAATGAGAGGTTAGGTGAAAGTATGCGCGCTCGAGTCGATATCCTTGACAGCGTGAAGTATAAACCGCATGTAAGCGATTTTGCGAGCGACGAGACAAGCGCGGCGACCCGCTTCGCTGACGCTCGGTCAGTCGCGCGACGAGGCAAGCCGCATGAAAGCGGAACGATTTTCTAGAAATCCAAAAACCGAGCGACGCGACGAGCGATAGTGAGAAATCTTCGTAATTCGTCGCTGTCGCCGTCGCTCGCTAAATCGCTTACATGTGATTTAGCGACCTTTATACTCACGCTAGTGCCGACTTGCATTACCCGCTGAGCCCAAGCAAGCGATAAGGATATTCAAATATGTCACAACAGTGGCGTGCATTCGCTAAGAAAACATATATCTCGAATTCCTGCAGTTTGACATCGGGATCCGTTAGTTGTTCTGTTGTCCCCTTGGCGACACGGTCACTAAAGAGAAACTATAGTCAGTTTGTTTTATCAGAAATTATGAAAACCTTATCTACCCACTGTTAGCACAAGCACTCTGGCATTTCATACAAACAGTTTAGAAAGTTTAGAATAAGCTGAACACAATCAATAACTTAATTTTCCGAGCATAAAAAAATAGAAAACAATGTTTTTTTTTTAAGTTTGTTTCAAATGAAAAACTAAAAAAGGAGCCTTCAGTTGCACTATCACGTAAATACTTTGGAAAAAAATATCTATTGGGAAGCAGGTTTTGCAATCTCGAATTTGCTTCTTTCAACTTTTCAGTTACTTTATGCTTACTTGCATATTGTATCCTGACAAATTTAGAGACAATTGTAAAAAAAGTAACAATCTATATAAAATTTATAGCTTAATTAAATTCACATTTATTTGATAAAGTTCAATCTCTAATATGACAGTTTTAATTTCACATTTATTATTACAAGTGAAGCAGTAAAAATCTGGAAGACAAAGATGAAGCACTGAGCCGTGCAAAAAGGCATTCAGTATATGAAACAGTTACAGATATGGGCCTGTGGCGGTCCATCGGTTCAACCTCCACACCGCCAAAGACGACAGTGTTGCAAAATTAAGAACCAGCGCACATGTAGACAGTTACCCAAAATCCAAACACAAAAAAATACTCACATCAGCGCTGTGTGAGTGTATATTTTTGTGTATTTTTGTGTGTTTGGATTTTGAGTAACTGTCTACTTGTGCGCTGGTTCGCAATTATGCCTTACCAACTCGCCCAATCTGCCGTATTAATAGTGTTGCAAAACACTTAGATCAACTGTATTGCTAATGACTGCAGTGTATACACGTTTGCAAGCACGGCGTCCCGACTGGTGCCCCACGCTTTCAAGCCCGTGCACCATGCGCGTGAAGGTGGCTTTGGCAGGCTCGCCATATCACGTGCTTCCTCGCACGAGCAGGAACATGGCGGCGGCCAGATGCCCTGTTTGCAATCGTCTATAAAAGCAAGCTACTGGTCGGAACGAGCTCGGCGGTTTGAGAATAAAGAGAATGTTTTCACAGCTAAACTCAGAGTCTGTCGCACCATCTCTCCCGTTCTCAACATCGAAAGTGCTACAAATTGGTGACCTGGACATGATGATCGACTCTGAGCGCCTGCTATCCAGGGGAATGTTCTTCGTGGCCAGGGGCACGGCAACGGCTCTGCCTTTTCGAACGAAAATGCAGTAGGCGTACCTTCAACTTTCACAGCCATTGCATCTGCAGCACCTCCGCCATCGTCTCTCCTCTGTCGCATCTAGCGCCGGCATCTCCCAGCAATGGGCTGCGACCACCTTGCTTGCCCCACCGGCTCGGAAAGTGAATATTCATCGACGTTTCCACACTGTTCACAAGGCATGTCGCTAGCTGACCAGCGTCTCCTCATCGTTGCCACGTCAGGCATTCGCTCTCAGCTCGGTTCCTCATATTAGGGGATGTTGCATCGGCCCCACAGTCGGCCGGCATGCCCCTTTCAGTCCGAGGCTGCACACTCCAAACTGATCGAGCCGGACTGAAAGCACGACAGGGTCGATTTCCACTCTGTCTGCTGCCTCATTGCCTGACCTCGGCGTCGACTACCATGCACGGCTTCCGAACGCTCTTTTTCCTGCTCTCTAGTACGTCATCCTGCTTGCGGTACATGTCAACTGCAACAACACCTCTCTGAAGCCGCAATCACTTCAACGAAATCGTGCCATTTCTCACAGTCTGCAGAGCTGCAGGCGACGGCTCTGTGGGCTATGTTCCTCGGCACCGCCAAAGATGACAATGCTACTCATACTCATTGCCACGAAGCTCAACAACGTGAGAATAAACAGAATGTTTTTATTGCTCGGAGTCGGTCGCAGCATCTCTTCCGTCCTCAACATCGTATACGCTACAGGTAGTAAGCAAGAGACACACTTCAGATGAAAAGAACAAATGCTCAGATCACACATGCCGCGGGTGTCCAAAATTATCCATCATGTCGAGTATTGTTTAGGTTTTTTTCATTCTTTTATAAGACGAACATCATTATCGCGCAATTAAAATGAATACTTACGAAACACCCAAGTTCCAGGGTAAGTGCTCATTGCTGATCCGTGGCTGTGGCATATATTTATTTAAAAGTGCACCGATGATAACACCTGCAGGTTTGGCAACAATACCGAGATTATAACGCTTGTTATCCTCTTAACAAAGAGTTGTCCATTATAAAATACGAAGGAAATAAAAAAAATATCGGAAACAATGCAAGGTACAAATCTGCACAACAGGCTTTCGAATCCCACTACTTCGTCCTACTGGAGTCTGTTGCAGTAATAACAGCTTTCGATGGGCTGTGAGGACAGTGTTGCGGAGTTGCCACTTCAGAGTTAGAACGATTCTGCCCTTCCACGACCCTGGAATCGAATGCAAATAAAATGGTGGCAGCACTGGATTGGAATGGGAATGAAATTAGTCGGTGCATTTTGCCCAGAATAGAGTAGGAATGGAATACGCTTTGTTCTAACGCGAGCTGCTTCGCTGCGGTCAAAGGGGCTTTTGAAACGGCATCATTGCACTTGGGTAACTGACGGCTTGGTTATCTGACTGTTTATGTTCCTTCGAGGATGAAAGTGGCAACCCCAGTGAAGCAACCCAAACTGTAGAGTTGTAGGTGGACAAGGTGTCGTTCCTGGCGCCGTGAGACGCAACCATATGGCTGTTGGGACCATGTGTGATTACAGCACCAGTCGCAGGCCACCAGGCAGGGACAATGTCACACCGCCCGCATTTCGTTAATACACGTGACTCCTCACTTACTATGTGTCTCGTAAAAGTGGAGGACATATACGGTTCTTTTGTGGAGAAGATGGGTGACTTGAAGTTTTCCTCTCTGTTATGAGGCTTTTACGCTTGGTGGAGCATTCGATACCTGCAGTGCCACCATATACCGATTGCCACTAGCGCTATGTGCGACCACCGCTCAACTTAGTAGAATCAATGATTTCGGGTTTGGTTTTGCATAATTTTGCAGTTGTCTACGCATTTGACAACGCCAGCTTTATGCTGACGTTATTTTTCGGTAACTTAGTACTAGCTGTCAAGTGCCACTTTTCACGGTTGAGAGGAATGGAGTGAAACAGTTCAGCCATTCCAGGAGTGGGGAAGGGCCCAGTTTTTCCTTTCCAGGAGTTCGAAGGAATGGAATTAGTATTAGAAAATCCAATTCTCTGGAATGGAGTTGGATGGGAGGGGGGTGCCCATTCTGCAATACTGCTTGTCACCACCAGAATCTGCTGTGAAATTGTTGCCTGCATCAGGAACTGCCATTGAATCGCAGTTCTAGAAGCTTTGGTGTCAGCGACGGCTTCATAGGTATCTATTGCAGGAACGTCAACACAACTGGCGACTCCAGCGAAAAATCGATGGCACCTAGTGGCTGGAACAGGAAGCTGTGGCGGCAGGTTCGCTCACTAGCTTTCTCGAGCAAATCAAATATTCACAGCACTTGGCGTCTAAATACAAAGCCGTGAAAGTAGGTTAAAAAACATGTAGTGAAAACTGTCAGTACTCAGTTCACCCCTAAGCTAACAGTGCAGTGGAAGTTACGCATTTGTTGGAACAGTCACAAGCCTATTCCGTCGTGTGAAAACGTGCTCTTTGCATGGGCGCATGGACAGAAGCGCGATTAAGTGGTGAAAGAGAGACGTACGACTGATGTAAGGAGCATGGGGCTTCCACCACACTGCCGAATTATGGGTAAGCAAAGTATAGGCATGCTCTGATAAGTCATAAAAGGGGATCCTAGGTGACAGGGTCAGCTGGGACGCCTCGGACTATGCAGATGCGACCCTGATGCCTCATCTACAAGCGGCCATATAACAGTCACACTAACAACTTAAACTCCTGGTCAAACAATACAGCAGCCGGTGCCTAACTGGGATTAAGTCGAACATTTCTGGCGAACCTTCTGTTGCTCTGCATGTTGCGATGAAGCTGCTTTAGACTTGCTGTGGTTAAAAATCTGGCTGCAGCAAGCCCAGTGCAGTTTTGAGCTTCCACACCAATGAAAGTTCAGCAGGACTACAGCTAATCATTTAATTTGGCATTGCTTTGTACGACAGCAACATTCTGGCTATTTGTGAATGAAAGTCACTTAATTAATCTAGCCATCTTCAACTTCTGCTGTATTATCTGTTCCACATGCTCGGCTGCCCCATTGAAAGCGGAAGCCATAGTACTGGAGGAACAAGCACCGATTTAGGATGCCATTCTTCCGCAACACTGTCTTCGAAACTGTCACCTAACTCACAAAAGTTGGACGTTCTGCTGCAACCATGTCAACACTAACAGACACCAAAGTAGTGGTCACTGGAAATATTACCACAAACGTCTATGAGGTTAGGCGTTTTATTGTTAGGTCTCATCAGTTAAAACACCCAAGCAATAAAAACTTCAAGTCGTTTGGGCATGAGCTGTTAGGAAAATTTAGAATATCTTGTGAATTTGGGTACCCTGTAGGACACCGTACCACCTATGGTTTAGGTTGCATCGCGGAAACCGCCAAACTTCCCATCGTTGTGTCATGTTTTATCATTTTAAATCATAAAATACCACCAGTTGCTTGTTTCCAATGAAGTGTGCTTCAAGTACAGCTTTGATATCAAAGAGTTATGGTTAAAAGATATAGACACGCCAAAACAAGAAACTGACCCAAGATCAAAGAGACATTGTCGCATGCATGGACGAACACTACTCAATACGTCTGGAAGATACACGTTTACTCTTACTCCAAATGATTTTAACCCTTTGAGGTAAGAGTAAACGTGAACCTTCCAGAAGTATGGAGTAGCGTTCATTCATGTATGCTGCAATATAATCTCGTACTAGTTACGGATGCTACTCGGAACTGAAAACAGTAGTAGTGTTGATAACATGCAGGCTCACAATATAACGCTTTAGAGCACTGAGCTGAATTAAGCCTAGATGGCTCAGTTCCACAGTGAATAGTAAGGGTGATGAAGACCACGGTGCTCACAGGCAGAGGCATTGACTTTGGAGAGGATCTAGTGGCAGTGTCATTGAAGAGCGGCTTCTTGCTACATGTTCCAGTTTAAAAAAAAAAAGTTCTTCCCTCGTCAAAGTTTTTCATCCAAACCACAAACCACTTTTTCAAGGGATAAGTGAGCACTTGACGAAACTGTGTTTAAAATTCTTATGACTGTTAAAACAACCTTTGGCATACTTTTGTCCAGAATCTTGTTCCCGTACACTGAGCACAGTAAACAAGCCACCTGGTAATGTTCCTTAAGAAGGAGTGAATGGATGATGCCACTGTTGCCTGCTGTATCTTCCCAAACCTTGGAGTTATTATTAACGCCGTGTACAGCCAGATCGTACCGGTCCCGAGCTCGAGAAACGAAGAACATCATCTGCGTAGTTGAGATTGCCAGGCAGGTTGGTGAATCTTGTAGAGCAAATTTTGTTTTTAGTTTACCTCAGGCTTAAAAAAAGTCACTGATTACTAGGATCATTACCTCAGACTTAAAGAAAGCAATTGATTACTAGGATCATTACTGCTCACAGCAATTAAATGAAGCGCTACAAAATGACAATAAAAACAATTGATACAATAATTGTCGTGTGGTGGAAAGTACACAAGCCAGATGGATAGTCAATGCTATTACAGCGGATTTGCGATAATTCAAAACTCGGGTATTTCATGCTTCGGATTCATTCAAGCGAACTTTTAAATTTTGTTTGTCGGACTGTTTTTCATGCATTTATAAGCTACTCAATTCGAACAGCATTTTCGTTTAATTCACTTCTTTTTTTAATCGCAGCGGGGTTAGCCCCGTTAATTGCGCTTCCCACTGAGCACCTGTGTACCGTGGGAAACCAAAACCCGCAAAGATGGCGGCCATTGCTTTTCCGCAGTATGCAGGTGCTCAGTGAAAAGCGCACTTGATGGGACTAACCAATTACGATTATTTAAGCAGTACTGTCCTGACAATCTGCTTGCATTATTTGTGCTTGTTTTTTTTTAATTTTTTGTGAGCGGGTTAAATTCGAGATTAAAGAAAAGATATTTGCATATAGATAGGCTTACGAGAAGCACGTCCCCAGTTCGTTTTGCATTCTCGTAATCCGATCCACGGATTCGCGCATCGTCGAGCGGTTTTTGTACCAAGGCGAGGACTGCGTGGAAAAGTTCATTTCCATCCTTAATCAATTGTCACGCTCATTGGCGAATGGATTCGAAGTGAGGAAGTGCCAATGGTGAGAGTGAACGAAGAGGCTCATGCGTCGGCCTTTCACTGCGCGATTTGTGGCGAATCGTTCGGAAATCGAAGGAGAAAAGTCAGAGATCACGATCACTTCAGCGGATCGTACAGGACAGTCGTTGTGTCAGGGATGCAATTTAAATCTGAGAGTAAGCAAGAAAGTCATTCCAGTGCTCGCGCGCAAGCATTCGTATGACCTGCCTTAATACTACCGAAACTCGACTTATTCGAGTCTAACGATATTAAAGTGCTCGCCACTAGCTGCCAACAATTTAAGAGACTCGACGTGGGTAACCTGCGGTTTCTCGACAGTCTGGCCTTTCTCCCCGCCAGCTTGGAGGCGCTGGTTGAGGACCTCCGTTCCAAGGAACTAAAAAGCCTGTGCTGCCTAAAGCAGGCTTTTCCGCAGCACGTTAAGGTTCTGGCGCGGAAAGGCGTATTTCCCTACGACTACGTGACCAGTTTCCAGGCTTACCGGGAGCCCGAGCTACCGTCGCGCGAGTCGTTTTACAACAAGCTAAACGATAGTCAAATTTCAGAGGAGGACTCTCGTCACGCCCAAACCGTCTTTCACACATTCAATTTCAAAAGCCTAGGAGAATACAGTGACTGCTACCTGCAACTCGACTGCCTGCTTCTCGCCGACGTGTTCCAAAATTTCAGGAAATGGACTTTAGACACGTACGAGCTCGATCCGTTACACTACGTTTCCCTCCCCGCGCTCAGTCTCGCCTGCGCATCTTAAACAGACTGGGGTAAAACTGGAGCTGCTCGAGGACGTGGATGCCGTATCTCTTCATCGAAGCGGGTCTTCGAGGAGGAATCGTTCAATGTGCCATTCGTAACACGAGGGCTAACGTGCCGTGAACCACTTGTTTCAATCCGAACACGGAGGTTTCTCACATTTTAGACCTTGACGTGAACGGCCTGTACGCTTCCACCATGCGACAATCCCTTCCATGCGCCGATTTTCGCTGGCTAGACCGCGCGGAAATCGACGCTCTCCACTTCCAGCAGGTTCCCGACGACGCGCCCGAGGGTTACATTTTAGAGGTGGACCTCGAATATCCTCGGGAACTACACGATTCACACGCGGACTTTCCCCTGGCTCCCGAGAAACGAGGAGTCCCGCTCGAATGGCTCTCACCCTATCAAAAAGCGCTCGTCGAAAAATTTCACCTACCCCAGCGAGAGTCTGAGCGAAAGCTGCTTCTCACCTTTTACCCGAAACGCAATTACATTATCCACTACCGAAATCTCAAGCTGTATCTGGATTTGGGCTTAAAACTAAAGGTCATTCATCGCGTTTTGAAGTTTTCGCAGAGTGCATTCCTCAAAGATTTCATCGACTTTAACCACAACCTCCGAAAACAGGCGACAAATGCCTTTCAAAAGAACTTATCTAAGCTCATTTTGAATTCAATTTATGGCAAGACTATCGAAAACCCACGTCAGTACAATAACGTTGTCATTAGCGTGAGCGAGGACGAAGTGTTAAAAATCCTGCAGAAACCTAACCTCAGACAGTTTGCGGCAATCAGCCCGACCGTGGTGATCTTTCAGGTTTCCCAGAGAACCCTACACTTGAACAAACCCGTGTACGCTGGCTTCTCTATCCTTGAGATGTCCAAACTGGTCATGTACGAATTTTTCTCCAAGCAGGTCAGGCACGTTTTCCCCGGCGCTCGAGCAGCGTATAGCGACACGGACTCGTTCATCCTCCAAATCACCGACCCAGATGTAGACTCGAAGCTCGCGACCCTTGCCGAACCTCACCTGGATACTTCGGGCTACCCAGACGATCACCCCTTGTTCTCTCCCGCAAACAAAATGAAACTAGGAGTGTTCAAAAACGAATTCCCAAAAGATCACATTCTTGAATTTGTTTGTTAAAACCCAACTCTATTCGATGGAACTAGCTCTACCTCTAGAGAGCACTACGTGAGGGTGAAAGGAGTGAAAAGGTGCGAGTCCCGTAAGCTAACCTACGAGCTTTACGTTCAAACTCTCGAGCAACAAACTCTGCACAAGATCACGCAGCGACTATCGCTCGTAAAGTTGTGCGAGAACAAGACTGTTGCCGTGGAGAAGATAGTACTCAACCCGTTCGACAACAGGCGCTTCAATCGACTCTGATGGCGGTGGTTCAACTCTTCCTTCCGGATATTGGAGACCTTTTGTAAGTGCTTTTTTTTTGCATTCAGAGCTGATGTATTTGTGTTTGTGTGTGTGTGTTTGTGGTACAGAGGGTATTGTAAAGAGCCATTTTTATGTAGCGCGATGTTTTTTTGTTTTTCCCAAGTGTTTGATATTTGTATGAAGAGCTGTCGCGCGGCGCGCCAATCTGTTTCTTCGTGTTTTGAGAATCTCTTAGATCTATGCATATTGAATAAAAAGATAAAGATTCATCCTCGCTTTGTGTCCTTTTTTGTGGCTTTATTTCGCGATCAGGTTACAAGGCGGAGCAGCAGGAGAGCTTTAACGCGGGAGAAGGCAATTGCTTTGCGCACGCGTATGGAAATGTGTGTATTTAACCGTATTACAAAAGCCAAGTGTCAGGAGACCCACGTGATCTGAATTGCATACACACACTGACAACTAAGACGAGTTAAGCGCTCTCGAAGCAATGTGGTGGTAGCTCAGGGGGTAGAGTGTCGGGCTGCTGTGCACGAGGTAGCGAGGTCGATTCCCAGCCCCCGCGGTGCCCTTTTTAGCGAATAAAAGACATTTACCGCGTAGCGATTCAAATAATGTCATATGACCGCAGCGCAGCGCCCTCTGTTGGATGCAGCACGAACCCTGTGTGACATCACGTGAGCGCCCTCTTTCGGACGCAGCTCAAACCCTGTGATATCTCGTGGTTGTTATCATGAATTGCACACACACACACACACACACACGAACAACTAAGACGAGTTAAGCGGTCTGGGAAGCAATGTGCTTGTAGCTCAGGGGGTAGAGTATCGGGCTGGTGTGCTCGAAGTAGCCAGTTCGATCCCCGCCGCCGCTGAGCCTTTTTTATCGAATAAAAGGGGCATTTACCACCCAGCGATCCAAATTCAAAACACGTGACCTTCATGTGACCGGAGCGCAGCGCCCTCTGTCGGACGCCGCTCGAACCCTGTGACATCACACGTGAGACGCCCTGAGCGCCGCAATTCAAGTCCTATAGCGCCCTCTGTCGGACGAAGCTCGGACCCTGTGACATCACGTGGTTGTTAAAGGCAGCTGTCAACACCTGGTGACCACGCTTGTGGTTGGTTGAGGTCTGAGGTTTGAGGTACGTGACCTCACACCTGTACCGCTCGCCCGGGTCCCGCCCTCCGAGGTGGAGGGCGGAGGGCGGGACCCGGGCGAGCTCCGATTGGTCACTGGCCAACGCCCATGCCCTGTCATTGGTCCCTGGGAAGGGAGAGATGGAAGAGCCCCGCCCTGCGGCTCTGTGATTGGTCGGGGCTGGCCCCGCCCCCTTGGGGGCTTTGATTGACAGGTGTGTGAGCTGGCACATGTTTTCTACTACTCGCCAGGCCGTACAAGTATTTGATGCACACTTGAATAGGCTGTAGCCTCCCACTGCCCTCTCGTGATTTTTCCGCTGGGTGGCGTTGCCTCTTTCAGAAGGGCGAGAAGGTACGGTCTGTGCCAAACCTCTCATGGATCGGACTTGACACAATAGGTAATCGTTTTTCTTTGTCCAAAGGTTAGGAAGTTTGGGCAGGCCTAAAGACACAACAGCATGTATCAGCTCTACTAAGTTATTATCGAAATATCATGAAGGTTGTGCCTAAATTAAAATTATTACACAATAAAAAAATACAGAGAAAAAAAACGGACAAAGAACAGGAGCTGCAAGACAGCGCTATCAACTCAAGATTTATAAAAAACATACCATAACTTTGCTTTTGTAAAAATTCGCACACACAATTAATCTTCCACGAGAACACAAAAGAAACACCCTCGACGTAAGACTTCTTAGATCCAAGATCTCAAAGCTGCTTCACAGTCTAGAAGGGTTCTTGACGAGTTACTCACACATGATGCTGCATCTTTTTTAGATGCGGAGCATCTCTTGCTCGGGTCTATGTCCCGCGGCGTCGGCGTCGTAGTCCGCACTCACACTACGCATGCGCAACTCTCCTCCTTCCCTCTCTCCAACAGCTGCGCGTTACTCTCTCCGCTCTCTTTCTATACCAGCTGCGTGCACTTCGCGTGCGTTCGCTTCTACTCACACCGCGCGCGTACTCACACCGCGCGCGCATGCGCAACTCTCCTCCTATAGTCTCCTCTCCTTCAAGTGTGAATATAAGCAGCAGTAGCGCGCTGCGCGCGTTCAGTTCAGCGCTGTTGACTCCACTTCACTCCGTTCTTCCGATGAAGTGTGATGGAAGCAACAGTCCCGTCAGTTAGTGGGTTGGCGCAAGCAAGCGTCAGCACCACCCCACAAACTAACAGCAACGCTACGTCCACTGAAGGCAAAGCTGCGCAGCGAAGGGCACGCGACGCTGAGCGCAAACGCTTGAAGCGAGCGGCAGACCCTGAACTACGGCGACGAGAAGCGGCGTCCATTCGTCAACGTCGAGCGGCGGATGCTGAACTACGACAACGTGAAGCAGCGGCGGTTCGAGAACGTCGAGCAGCAGAACCTGAGGTTCGGGACCGTGAAGTTCAACGTAAACGTACGAAGCGAGCGGCGGAACCCGACCTTCGAGAACGGGAAGCCGCGTTGGTTCGTGAACGTCGAGCAGCAGAACCTGAGGTTCGGGACAGTGAAGTTCAACGTAAACGTACGAAGCGAGCGGCGGAACCCGACCTTCGAGAACGGGAAGCCGCGTTGGTTCGTGAACGTCGAGCAATACGCAGACACACATCCTTTCATGCTCATTGGCGACTTCAATGTCAACGTCATGAAGAGCCATAGTTGAGTACATGTCATCACACCACTCGCTGCAACACGTATCATACGACGACCGCAAGCAACAGCCAACTACCATTCACGGCACATGCATTGATCACGTCTTCACCAATTTCTAGATCCACCCACTGCACCAAGATCCCCACACGGTTCGCTTCAGCGACCACAAAGCCATCCTCATCAAAGCAAAGTGCACACCTCAAGTACTAGACGCTGCTCAATAAAGACCTTCGTTAACCGTTTCACCTTCGTCTACGCAATTAAAAAAATTACACCATCTTCCCGAGGAAACCATGGGGTGATGCGGAGCATCGCGGAGTTTCCAACAACGTTTACGCGATGTGTGGTAACCAACGCAAGTTAACAACGTAATAACACGCAAGTTAACAACGTTACTAACAACGTTACTAACACCGTTAATAACACCGTTAATAACGATCAGCGATGCTCCGCATCACCCCATGGTTCCTCTCGGGAAGATGGTGTAATTTTTTTATTTTATACGCCTCAAATATTTCTCTTAGTTATTATGTCTGAACATGAAATGTTCCCAAACGAGGCTCACGTGCGCAGTGTCTGCAGTGCAATGCGAGTTGTGAGGACGCACACCTTTTTAGAGAACTTTGGTGTTCTCGTATTACCGTGTTAAAGGGACACTAGCACCCCCCAAAATCTTTTTTTTATTTGTTTTGCCAGGAGATTTAATTTGGTGTCAGAAGACTGCACAATTAATATTTTCCTTCAGAGTCACGTATATTTTCAAGAAAGCCAAAAAAACGCAACTGCTCGAAACCGAAACCGAAACCTGCGCACGGAGGTCGGAGTAATATAGAGGAGAGAGTGTCGAAAGTCACGCGACTACACCCGACCGTGCGCTTTTTTTTTCCTTCGTTTTTTTTTTTTGGCTGCGCACACCAGACGACATGTGTTGCGGGAAGCGTTTGCCGTGCGATTGCTTTGTAGTAATGTTTGTTATGGTCGCTGTTCTTAACTTCTAGATGAGTTGTTTTGCACATTGAAGAGTTGGAAAAGAGTAGTGAGTGCCCGTGTTGAATTCCCGTGACCGGCTCCGAAAGGAATGCCCCCAAAATGTTTCCTAGTGGCTCAAAGCCACACAGCTCGCCGCACGCGAGAACGATCTCAACTGCCAACGTTACTAAAACACTCAGTTGGGAAACTCGCCGTTGAAACCTGGGCCGCTGGCGTCCACCGAGACCGAGCTAAATACGACAACAGCGCCACTCTTTATCATTTGTCTGTACTGTGGTCACCTTGAGCTTTTAGAAAGCATGTTTTTGCGTAAAAACAAACGAAAAAGACCTTTTTTGTATTATATTTATTGGAGTTTAGTACAAAATGAAGGGCGCGTGATGCTTTTAAAATCTTTAGTTTGCAAGGTTTTGCGGCATATTTAATATTGTTTTTATACAACCATGCCTCAGCGGTACTTTCAGGTAGCGCGTCCCGACCTAGGTGCATTTTAACTTCGGTAGTAAGACGCGGCGCGGCCGCCGGGGAGACGGGGGTGGCACCCCTGTAACCTCTTCCACTGTATCTGTTTCGGCGCCAGAATGGCCGATTAAAGCCAAAATAGAAGTAACGTGCGGTTCCTCGAGTGGCCGCTGCGGGAGAAATGGCGGCGTTGTGTTCGCCATTAGCTCGGTTCGCGAGGACAGATCGGGGACACTTTTTCAGGGCAGTCTCTATGGCAGTTTCCCAACTGAGTGTTTTAGTAACGTTGTCAACTGCCTTTATTCTTCTTCCTCGTCGATCTCCTTTTTGTCTCCCCTCGCGGGAGCGAAAATCAATCGTCTCCAAACAAGAAGTGCACATGGTCGTTCCCAATTCCGATTCCCGATATCACTGCCGAAACGGTCGCTCGTGCCTTCATCCATGACTGGCTCTCTCGTTTCGGCGTGCCTTCTACCATCACAACGGACCGGGGCAGCCAATTTGAATCCACCCTCTTCAGTGCCTTTACTCAGGTCATTGGCACCACCCGTGTAAGAACCACGGCCTACCATCCAATGAGCAATGGCATGGTGGAGAGATTTCATCGCCAACTCAAGGCAGCCTTGATGGCGAACGAGGAGCACTCCTGGATGGAAGCGCTTCCTCTCGCCCTCCTGGGCATCAGGACTGCCTTAGAAGTAGACATCGGCTGCAGCGCAGCTGAGCTTGTCTACGGAACGACGCTGCGTCTCTCCGGCGAGTACTTTTTGTCCAGCCAAAGGGGGGCCCAGATCAACCTCGGCGACTACGGGTCTCGTCTCCGCAGCATTATGGGCAAGCTTCGTGCTCCATTCCCGCGTCACCCAACGACACGAGCCATTCATCTGAGCACAGACCTCACATCCTGCACGCATGTGTTTGTGCGACACGACGCGGTGCGACGATCACTTCAGCCCCCGTACGATGGACCGTACAAGGTTCTGCGTAGGGGGGATAAGACGTTCACAATCGACAGGCGTGGTCGTCGGGAGGTCGTATCAGTCGACCGTTTAAAACCGGCCCACATGAACCCCTTCGGAACCACGGCAGCCGCCCCCGCCGCGAGCACATTCCTCGCCAGACCGCCGGCTCTATCTACGGAGGTCCCGAACTGACCCCCGCTGCCCCTAGCCTCGGGCAGCACACGCTCTGTGAACGGCGCACCAAAGCCACCCTTCGTCTCATTTTGCGAACCTATTCTTTTTTTTTTTTTCTTTTTCGCAGTGAAATTGCTATCGCACTCACTAGAGGGGGAGTGTTGTAGTGGTTCAAAGCCACACAGTTCGCCGCACGCGAGACATCCAAAAGTGGCATTGTGCGGCAGAGCCTGCACAAGTTTCCGAAAGATCAACGGATTCGGTACCGATGGCTGGCTGCAATTCCTGCGGAACAGTTACGGGCTCCTTGAAAAGCGGACGGTAGCCGATTTATATGCTCCTTAGATTTTGTGGAAAGTGACTAGATTGCAGGGTTGGGCAGAAATACTCAAAAATGTATTTGGAAATACAAATACTGGAATACATAAAAATAGTAGCTGAAAAACTGATACTGAAATATATCTGTAAAAATGTATCGCGATACGTATCGGAAATACATCTTAAATAGAGGCGAAAAGTATTTGGAAATACAAATACAGGAATACATTTTAGGGAGGGCAGAAATACAAATACAGAAATACTGATACTGCAATACATTTTTTTTTTCAAATTTGTTTGAGATGCCAAATGAGATGAGGCTTAATGTTTGAAGTGGAAGTTTTTGATCCTGAAATTACTTTCCCGTAGGCTTGACACTTTTCCTTGAAGGTAGTTATTTCGGACGACGAGGAGGCTCCAATGGGCTCAAAAAAACGTTCCATCAAGGACTGACCGCGGTCGCTTCCCTGAACCCTGTCTGTCTGACGAGGGATGCGAAAAGACTTCGACCTCTAAATAAATTGTATGATCCACCTAAGTCCCATCAAAACGTCAGCACGCCCCTGTCCAATAAGGACGCCCCTGCCAACATTTATCTCATGACGTCACGGTGGAATGAACTGGTATTCTTTATCTTTAGGTGTGGCCTTGAACATGAAACTTTACCACGCTGCTGTATGAAAGGACAATATGTACTTTCGTTGTAGATTACCTCGTTGAAGATCGTGCAGGCTGTGTCATTTTGAATTTTCGAGAATAGTGTACCACCTGAAGCATCCTGGAACACATGTCTTACCTCCTGTTACGGTTGAAAAAACGACACAGTGGCATCCATGTTGTGAAGGTCTTTCCTGCTGACCCTCCGCCGCCGACGCATAGATCGCAGCCCTCAAGTTTCGTCTTGCAGACTCCAAATAGAGACCTCGTGAATTGCGACCTGATATTGCCGCACAGGTGCGAGCTCTCCGAGAAACACCGCGCTCGAGACGAGTCGCAGGTGTACGAAGTCTGGGTCGGCACAGCGAGGCCACGTCTGACTTCTTTCCTGGGTTTCGGATCACCAGAGCAGCGGGTCACTTTCACGTCGGCTGATGCCGTACCCTTGAGACGTGCAATATTACGGGCGCAGCCGCAGACGCATTCGAATATGTGTTGATCGAACTTCACAGCGTGAGTCAATCTACTATTTCAAGTCAACCACCGCCAGGCTCGTGCTGCTACGGACTGTGACTCAGCTTTGCCGGCTGGGTGTACTATGTACTCCAAGGTAAGATAGCCGGTTAACAACGGGCGTTGGATGCTAGCAAACAATGACTCAAGAAACCCCTACGTAAGGACCTGCGGCGCAAGATCCTCTGACTCCTCTCCTGGCACGCCACCTGGATCGAGTCCCCGACTACGCAACAGTTCTCAGAAGAAAGAAGAGGACGCATAGAAAAATAGTTTGGGGAATCGGAAGGAACCTTGGTCAGCATGGTAACAATGCCCAGCCTTAACCCTAATGCCCTCAAAAGTAAAAAAAAAAAGCGTTCCCAATTGTTTTTTTTTGGGGGGGGAGAGGGGGAGTATTTCTCCAGAAATGTAACGAAATACATTTCACCCTGATTGTATCGCAATACAAAGGAGCATTCAAAATGTATCTCGATACAGGAATACAGATACTGGTGAAAAAAATGTATCGCGATACAGAAATACAGATACAAAATGTATTTCTGAAATACTCTCCCGATACATTTATATCGCGATACTGCCCAACCCTGCTAGATTGAGTTCGCAGGTGTCAAAAAGGAATTCCCGTACCATTTAGTTCAGCGACGTTTCGTCCAGAACATTTTTTGTTAAGCGAACATGAACACAGGGCAGGCTGGCACAGAGGACTTGAAACAAGAAAGAATAAAACAGATAGGGACGAACACACACAGACAGGACAGTTATTTCAATTAGCAACCGACGTTTGTAATACCTCCTGAAAGGGTCAGCGCCTCTCTCACCCACCGCTCGAAAATAGAGGAAGATAGCCCGCGAAAACAGAGAAGATAACGCCGTTGCAAAAAGGGGAAAAGAAAAAGAAACAGGATATTTAAATTAAAATTGAAATAAATAAATAAAAGAAAATTCCTATCTCCCCTAGAAAAAGAAGAAAACACCGCCGGAAAAAGAAAAAGCACATAATTATGTTGAGCTCACCGCTCCAACTCCTCTCTCAGAAACTCTACCTCTGCCTTGGTTAACCTAAGGGAGGGTGAGGCATAGTTCAAATGATCCCCGGATATCCTAAAGGACTCAATAATTCCTCGTCCTAGTCTGTCCTTGTGTCTCTCAATGACTGGCGTAGCTTGAAAGTCCGGCTGACAATTTGAACAAATGCGGTTGTGCTCCACAATGGGATGAAGGGAGTCACTAGACGCATGGGTTTAATGAGGAAGTGCTCAAGGTGACGCGCTGACCCACTGAGGAGGCATCATAACCGTCGGTTGCGAATTTAAAGAACTGTGCGGTCTGTGTATGTCTGTCCCTCTCTGTTTTATTCTTTTTTTTTCAAGTCATTTGTTGTTTTTTTAGTTATAATTTAAAAAGAAGAAATGTGTGCAAATATAGACAAAAAACAAACAAAACAGTAGCCGAACATTCTAGATCGAACCTTGGTCCTCTACGTGTGAAGCGGCCACCTTGGCACTGAGCTACTGGGAACTCTTTCGTTAGTAGTAATGCAGCTGGTCGACTGTAGGCCGGAAAGTTGGCTGCCGATTTCTCTCCAGCAAAGGCACTCCCCCGGCTCGAAGTCGGGGAGCACCATGCATTGCCCATAATCGCTCCTAGTAAAGATATCGTACGCGTGCATATTCATATAGAAGTGCGCACTTCGTGCTTGACGGAACATGGTTAAAATTGCGCACAGACAGAAAGGAACAGTAAATAGGGAAGAGAGAAGAGACAAGTGCTTGACGTTTGCGCGAGCGATGTCTTCAGCCACGAGAAGAGGTGACGGCTCGGTGACGTCTTCGTGCAAATCGGCCTGGTGGTCGGGCGTGTCGTACGGAATGAATCCACATTCTTCTGATCGGTCCAACATTTTAGAGCGCATCTCTTAGGCGCCCGTCTCCGGCTTGAGCGGCGTCGCCGTCGCCGTCGGCGTCGGCGTGACCGCGCGGTGCATTATGGGTAAATTTTCCCGAAGGAACCCGAGGTCCTCCCGAAGGACCTCGGGTTCCTTCGGGAGGACCTCGGGGGGGGGGGGGGGGGGGGTCACGTGACCTGGGAGGTCACGTGACGATGACGTCGTCAGTGACGTCATCAGTGATGATGACGATGACGATGCGGATGCCGATGACGCCATCAGTGACGTCACTGATGACATCAGTGATGATGACGATGACGATGCGGATGCCGATGACGTCATCAGTGACGTCACTGATGACGTCATCGTCACGTGACCCCCAGGTCACGTGATCCCCAGGTCACGTGATCTCCCAGGTCACGTGAGCCCCCCCCCCCGAGGTCACGTGACCCCTCCAGTACCCTTCCCTCCTCCTCCTCAAGAGCTGCGCTCTAATTCGGCGTTACAGGGAGTTGTAAACGGCTTTCATATTTTTTTCTCTCGAAGGAAGACAGATTCGCCGGTACCGCGAACGACAGTTCTGAAGTAAAGGTCCCACGCCCGTCGTCCGCTGCCATCGCTGTCCAGCCCGCGAGTCCCACGATACGTGATACGACGCCATGTTGACAATTACGCAGTGACCGCACAAAATGCTTCCGGTTCTCTGTGCAACTCTTTTTTTTTAGAGCGCAGCTCTTAGGCGCCCGTTTCCGGCTTGAGCGGCGTCGCCGTCGCCGTCGGCGTCGGCGTAACCAAGGTCATCCCAAGGTCACGTGACCCCCCAAGGTCACGTGACCCCACACGGTCACGTGACCCCCCGGGTCATGTGACCTCGGGGGAGGAGGGGGAGGGGGGGTCACGTGACCTGCGGGGAGGGGGGGTCACGTGACCTCGGGGGAGGAGGGGGAGGGGGGGTCACGTGACCTGGGGGAGGAGGGGGAGGGGGGTCACGTGACCTCGGGGGAGGAGGGGGAGGGGGGTCACGTGATCTGGGGGGGCCACGTGACCCCCCCTCCCCCTCCTCCCCCAGGTCACGTAACCCCCCCCCCGGAGGAGATTGAAGAATGAGGGGAGGAGGAGGAGGAGGGGTATACGCTCCCCTGATTACCCTTCCATCCTCCTCCTCAAGAGCTGCGCTCCAATTCGGCGTTACAGGGAGTTGTAAACGGCTTTCACTTTTTTTGAATCAACGTATTTGCAGCTTTTTAGAAGCCACCGAAAATGGGTTTAATTTTCTGTTCTATTTTTAATATTGAGTTTGCGCCTTCAATGACCCACAACTTTGATAAAATTCAGTGGTTGTGTCTAAACCTTAGAAGACGGCCCGTGAGCAAAGAGAAGAGAGTGACCGCGACTCAAACCGGCCAGTTCTCGATCGGCGGTTTTCGGGCAGGAAGAAATCGAATTTCGAGCCGCAAATTGTGTTCTGGGTAGTTGGGCTCTCGTATGTCACGTACAACTAAAAACCTCGGCGAGCATAAATACCCTGTCAGTGTCCCCTTAAGGCATCGTCCGGTCTGTCTGATGGAAACACAAGTGAATGGGATAACTTACAGTACGCCGAAGATACACGGCACGTATTTGTTTTTCCCGTTTTATGGCGCACTCTTCCCTATCAGATTGTTTTCCTCCTCCGGCCTTAGGCCTTTCAATGGTGGAGCGAATCCCACTCAACTTACGCCGTGGAAGTATCACATTGAGGATCTAGTGGATCCACTAATTATATTACCTAAATAAATTGCTATTTTTTATTGTATATTTCATTTTCATTTCATTTAATATACCCTTATAGCGCCCGGTAGGGGCTTTACATAAGGGGGGGGGGGCGGCAAAAACAAGAATACAGATACAAGTCAACAAGAGTTAGAAATATTTTCCTCCTTTCGCTCTTTTTTACATATTGTAAAGAGTGGCAATTGCGGAACGAAATCTAAGGGGCGTTTTTACCGTTACGATGTCGTCGGGGAGGGAATTCCAGTCTGATAAAGATAACTGTAAGGGAGAAAATTTGAAAGTGTCAGTTCTAGGAGAGGCAAGCTGAAGTTTCTGTGAGTTTTCTGTGCGTGCCGAGACATGGTGAGCAGCTGGGCAATATTTTTTTTTCTTTGAGGGTGAATGATAGTACAGGTGATGAAGGGCAGTCAGTCGTGTTACTTTACGTCGGTCAGCAAGAAGGGGCATATTAGTTTTTTTTTTAGTGTTGTTATACTTGTACGAGTATAATGTCGGAGAAGGAAGCGGGTGGCACGGTTTTGAAAGGCTTCTAACTTGTCAATAAGATATGACTGATGCGGGTTCCAGATGAGAGATGGGTATTCCAGCTTTGGACGAGAAGAGATGTGTATGCAATCAGTTATGTTTCCCGTGTTGCCATGTGTAAGTGACGTCTCAGAAAGCCTTTGCCGTGACGTGGTTAATATGTGTTTCCCACGAAAGATTGGGGGTGAAATGAATTCCAAGGTATTTATATGTATGAACATTTTCTATGGGGACACTGAAAAGGGTGTAGTTAAATTGTGTTGATGCGCGTTTATTATTGAAGTTCAGATATTTTGTTTTGGAAACGTTAATTTGCAACTGCCACTAAAGACACATCAGATCACTCTGCAAAAGTGTACAGTCATCCAGACCCTCTATTTTCCGATATAAAACATAGTCGTCGGCGTATAATCTTATCGTGGACTGAATACGAGTAGGCAGGTCATTGACATATATAAAAAAAGCAGCGGACCAAGCACGGGTCCTTGAGGCACGCCCGATTTTACGTGTTGGGGTGACGAATCTTTACTTTCATGATGAATACATTGAGTTCGGTTTGAAAGGAAGCCTGCAATCCATTTCGTTACAAACGGGTTTATTCTTAACGAGCGAAGTTTTAACATAAGACGGTGATGGGGTACTTTCTCAAAAGCTTTTTTGAAATCATTAAAAATGGCGTGCGTTTCTAAACGGGAATGCAGATTTTCATGAATGTCATTGCTGAATTCGAAAAGTTGCGTTTCACAGGAGTGGGATCGCCGGAAACCGTGCTGGTTTACAAAATTAAAGTTATTAATGCATAAATGATTCATAACGCTAAAAAATACTATATGCTCCATGAGCTTACTAGGAACACTTGTTAACGATATTGGCCTGTAGTTACCAAAATCATTCTTTGAACCATTTTTGCGTATTGGAATTACCTGCGCTTGCTTCCAATCGTCGGGAATTTCGCCCGTGTCTAAGGATTGTTGAAAAATCAGGGAAAGGAGGGTTGAGCACTCATGCTTGCATAGTTTGAGAAGTTTCATTGAAATTTTATCTGGGCCGGGAGCGGAGCTTGAGTGCTGTTCGTCAATAAGTTTCAAAACGCCAGTTGCAGAAATGGTTAGTTGAGGCATCTCATGATACGTACTATAATCAGGGTAGTAATCCGGAAGAGGAAACAGGTCCTCTGAGAAGACTTCACTAAAACATCGACTGAACTGCTCACACGCCTCTAGAGGACTCAACTTGTTTCCAACGTCATCGGAAAATGAAAGACTCCCTTCCTTGTTTCGGATTAACCACAGTCCAACACTTTTTGGGATTGGTCCTCATAATGTTACCAAGGCCTTTATTAAAATACTTTCTTTTTGCGTTTTTTATTTCGAGCTTTGTTGTTAGATTGCATTGATCGTAGTTCTCCCATGCATCTTGGGATCTAGATTGCTTGGCAGTCCTATAGAGACGATGCTTTTTATTGAAAAGTTTTTTCAGTCGTGCCGAAAACCACGGCTTTTCAACGCTAGTGTGTATGTTTACGTTAGGAACAAAAAGGTCTGCCAGTTGAAGTAATTTGAACTTAAGTAGATTCCAATTTTCATTTGTAGACCTAGAAGCGAAGTCATCTAAATAGGAAGTAGTAAATGATACTAAATTTGCGCAAATCGCTTTGGGATAATTTAAAATGGTTTAGTCAACGGGTTATATTTGTATGTTGAAATGGTAATTTCAACATTTACAGATGCATGAACACTCAAGGGCTCCATTAGGTGAAACCCCATTAAACATTCGGGTTTTGAAGCGAAAACGAGGTCTAAAACAGCAGAACCACGAGTTGGTTGATTATTCATTTGACACAGGGAGAAAGCACTTGTTACATCTACAAAGTCGCGACATTGTTTTGGAAGAGTGCGCCATCTTTCAAAGGGCATAGGTGCAGGAAAGACCGGCCGGACAATATCAAGGAATTTAAAGTGTCCAGCGAGCACGTACAGTCGGGGACAGAAGTCTCCAGGACACGCGAGCTGCGACTAAAACGCATTGACACGCGATCTAGAAACCAGGCGGGTGGCCTGGTTTCTAGATCACAGAAAAGCGCATGCGCGTCCTACTGTGCCTGAGTAGTAGTAGGAAACATGTACCAGTTTGCACAGCTGTCAATCAACGCCCAGAGGGGCAGAGCCTAATCCGATCCGACCAATCACAGCGCAGGAGGGCGGGGCCAAACCCAATCCAACCAATCACAGCGCAGTAGGGCGGGGCCCTTTCCTTCTCTCCCATCCCAGTGACCAATGCCAGGCAGTGGGCATCGGTGGCCCCGCCCACAGGGCATTAGCCAGTGACCAATCGGAGCTCAGCGAGATCACGTCCTCGAGTCACGTGTGAAGACACGTGCGCGTCGCGTGTCAGGCGCGTGCCAGAAGCGTGTCACTTACCATGACCTCAAACCTCAAACCTCGGACCTCAAACCACAGACCTCAAACCACATGCGTGGTTGACCAGGTGTTGACAGCTGCGGTCATCATCTGATAACAACCACCTGATGTCACACAGGGTCCGAGCTTCCTTCGACAGAGGGCGCTATAGGACTTGAATTGCGGCGCTCAGGGCGTCTCACGTGTGATGTCACAGGGTTCGAGCTGCGTCCGACAGAGGGCGCTCACGTGATGTCGCACAGGGCTCGTGCTGCATCCAACAGCGGGCGCTGCGCTCCGCTCACATGACGGTCACGTGTTTTGAATTTGAATCGCTGCGCGGTAAATGCCGCTTTTATTCAATAAAAGGGGGCTCCGCGGCCGGCGGGGAATCAAACTCGCTCCTTCGTGCTCACCAGCCCGACGCTCTACCCCTTGAGCTACGAGCACATTGCTTCCGAGATCGCTTAAGTCGGGTTAGTTGTTCCTGTGTGTGTGCATTCAGATCACGTTATGTCCCGCGCGCTACTCGGCTTTTGTAATACAGTTAAAAAACAGAATGCTTCATTGCCGCAGGTCATGTGACCATGGTCGTGTGACGTTGCTCGTCTTCCTATCACGTGATTTCGCGCGCGCGTGATTCAAACGGTGCTCGCGGACTCGTCACCTCGGGAATGGCTTTCGTAATCTGGGTGAAAAAACAAACAAACAACCCTCCACGAAATTTGAACGCTTCATTGCTCCAGGTCATGTGACGAAGCCTATCTACAATTCCGTCATGCAGGAACAAGTCTAGACAGGTTTCGTATATATCTCGAGAGCTCGGAATGTTATTTTCTTTTTTTTTTTTTTCATATGCAAATGAAATACATTGTTCTGACGCTCCGCTCGTTCGCTTTTGTTTAATTAGCTGTCGCATTTGGGCACCCGATTTTTGAAATAAAGACAAAAAAAAGGACTCAAAGCGAGGATGGATCTTTTTCTTTTTTTTATTCAATATGCATGCATCTATGATATTCTCAAAACATGGAGAAACAGAGGGCGCGCGACAGCTCTTTATACAAATATCAAACACTTGGTGAAAAACAAAAAAAACCTCGCGCTACGTGAAAAAGGCTCTTTACAATACCCTCTGTACACACACACACACACACACACACACACACACACACACACAAATACAGCAGCTTGAAATGAAAAAAAAAAGCACTTCACGAGAGGCTCCAATGTCCGAAAGGAAGAGTTGAAACGCCGTCAGAGTCGATGAAGCGCTTGTTGTCAAACGGGTTGAGTCCTATCTTCCCCACGGCAACAGTCTTGTTCTCGCACAACTTACGAGCGATGGTTCGCTGCGTGATCTTGTGCAGAGTTTGTTGCTCGAGAGTTTGAACGTACAGCTCGTAGGTTAGCTTCCGGGACTCGCACCTTTTCACTCCTTTCGCCCTCACGTAGTGCTCTCGGGAGGCTAGTTCCATCGAATAGAGTTTGGGTTTTAAGCAAACAAATCCAAGAATGTGATCTCTTGGGAGCTCGTTTTTTGAACACTCCTAGTTTCATTTTGTTTGCGGGAGAGAACAAGGGGTGATCGGCTGGGTACCCAGAAGTATCCAGGTGATTTTCGGCAAGGGTCGCGAGCTTCGAGTCTACATTCGGGTCGGTGATTTGGAGGATGAACGAGTCCGTGTCGCTGTACGCTTCGCGAGTGCCGGGGAAAACGCGCCTGACCTGCTTGTAGAAAAATTCGTACATGACCAGTTTGTACATCTCTAGGATAGAGAAGCCCGCGTACACGGGTTTGTTCAAGTGTAGGGTTCTCTGGGAAAACTGAAAGATCACCACGGTCGGGCTAATTGCCGCAAACTGTCTGAGGTTAGGCTTCTGCAGGTTTTTCAGCACTTCCTCCTCGCTCACGCTAATGACAACGTTATTGTACTGATGACGGTTTTCGATAGTCTTGCCATAAATTGAATTCATAATGAGCTTAGATAGGTTCTTTTGAAAGGCATTTGTCGCCTGTTTTCGGAGGTTGTGGGTAAAGTCGATGAAATCTTTAAGAAATGCCCTCTGGGAAAACTTCAAAACGCGATGAATGGCCTTTAGTTTTAAACCCAACTCCAGATACAGCTTGAGATTTCGGTAGTGAATGATGTAATTCCGTTTCGGGTAAAAGGTGAGAAGCAGCTTTCGCTCAGACTCTCGCTGGGGTAGGTGAAATTTTTCGACGAGCGCTTTTTGATAGGGTGAGAGCCATTCGAGCGGGACTCCTCGTTTCTTGGGAGCCAGGGTAAAGTCCGCGTGAGAATCGTGTAGTTCTCGAGGGTAGTCAAGGTCCACCTCTAGAATGTAACCCTCGGGCGCGTCGTCGGGAACCTGCTGGAAGTGGAGAGCGTCGATTTCCTCGCGGTCTAGCCAGCGAAAATCTTCGCATGAAAGGGATTGTCGCATGGTGGAAGCGTACAGGCCGTTCACGTCGAGGTCTAAAATTTGAGAAACCGCCGTGTTCGGATCGAAACATGCGGTTCCTGGCACGTTAGCTCTCGTGTTACGAATGGCACATTGAACGATTCCTTCTCGCAGACCCGCTTCG
>JABSTQ010008170.1:0-61686 GCA_013358835.2 Ixodes persulcatus | reverse complement strand
GAAGCCGTTCGAGACACTTCTGTGTAATGATGTATATTCAATTGATTTATTAGTGTAAATACAGTTTGTGTTTTGTTTTTGCGTTAATCGCCTGATTTAAAATAAGACGCCCACACGACCTCTTCGATTCTGAAACAGCCTCATTTCACTGCCTGATACTTTGGACTCATTTGGCTCGGTTCTTCGGCTATTTTGCGTTCCGAGATTTATCGTACGACACGATTTCCAAATAGCATGTAGACTGTTCATATCGTCATTACAAAAAATGGAATATGCCATATCATCATTACAAAACGAAATATGCCATGTGTCGTGTCGTAATGCTGCGAAATAATCTACCACAAGTCAGAATGGCGTTGCGTACTAAATAGCGGCCCTAAGAGCTTACTTTTCATGAAGCAGTGCTTTGAAAAATAAAGCTACTCACTCTAAAAAGTGTCTGATCTCCTTGTGCGCAAAAAGAAACGAAATGAACCAGTTCACGATACCGTCAGCAGCCATTAGATTCACAACTTTTTTTTTTTTTTTATACTTGGGAGAAGAGCGTGTTGGTTCAAGTGATGGATAAAGAAAGAATAAAAAATTAACACTAAGACAACACAACCACATCTTTTTTTTTTTTTTTTCTAGAGCACCGGATTTCAATGGTCACCCCAATTTCAAAATCGGTGTGCGATGTCTAAATGGCACGGAATCGGAACTTTATGTTGTACTGCCGAAGTGCCAAAAAATCAATAACCACAAGTTTAGATAGTGTTGCGTCTTATACACCTACTGTTCAAAGCGTAGTTCTAGTATCACAAAGCTATGCTTTAAAAAATTATTAAAACAATACCTTCCATAATTACGTGTTCCGATTAGTTCCGATAGTGACCTGACGAGATCATTTCTTTGCCTAACCGTTTCGGAAACGGTTTAGTATTGGCTGATAGTATAGACCTTTCCAAATAACGCCTTCTGGGCGCTTCCATCTTTGTCTTCTGGGCTGTGGAAGGCGTTTTGAGCGTGCGCAGTGGCTGTTTTCCACGAAATATGAGACGCCACGCATGCGTAACAGTCCAGTGACTCAGCATTTTTCGACTGGAAGATAAGAGCTGGAACGGTCTATATTACACGATACTTTTTGCCTTATTCTTGCAAGGCAAAAATTATCGTGCCTACAGTGCCAGAGTGCCTATATTTTTATTCGTGCGATCCTAATCTCCCGGGGACAAAACCGCTCTACCCGTGACGTCACGGCGGGGATAGAGCAACCAATCATTACACTGATTTCAAGCTCGTTCTCGCGGCTAACAGAGGCACCATATTGGCGCCGACGGCTTCTAACTTCGCTCTCAGTCGGAGTTGAAGTTTCCACAAACCTGCGAGTTGTTACAAAGAAAGGGTGACGGAACGACGAACACTGTATGCTCCCGCTTTGCGCTGGGGATAACGCAACTCAAAGAGAACAGACCCATCTCATCAGGCAGTTTGACTACGCTACCGCTGCCGCAATACATCGAGGGAACTTTAGTATTTCAGCACGTGCCCGGACCTCGCTGGAACTCCTCGCGTGAAAAGCACGAAACGGCACGAGCCGTCTCGGACACTGCCACCTGCTTCTTGTGAACTAAACTTTTGTCGGCTTCACGCATGCGCGAATGCTTGGTGAGGTCGGTTTATTAGGGGGGGGGGGGGGGGGGTCCACTGGTTTGTGGCTAGGGTAGGCATCCTTATATGGCATATCGAGGATCTGGACCTTCTTTGTGTTTAGTGCCAATTGCTCTTTAGGGGGAAAAATAAAGAGGGAGGGGCACAAACCTGTGCCCGAGTTGTCGTCGAGCAAAGCAATAATAGGTAAAATAACCCCGAAGGAAAAAAACGGCAAATGCGTAGGTTCCAGGACATTTCATCGAACGCCGCTTCATCGAAAAAGTGGTCGTCCCGTACCGAAACGTTCATTTACAACAATTGGCCGGTATTTTAAACAAAAAAATCCTAATAGCCGGCCAAAAAAACGTTGCTAACAAAACAAAACGAAATATTCGGGGCTAGTGGAGGGGGAGGTGGCGGAACCCGAATCCATCCGCTTGGGTACACCCCATGCAGGCGTGTCCTCCGTCGTGCCATCCAGGCGTCTGTCGTACGAGAGGACAATGAGAAATTATCAAATTTTATTGTAGAAACCTATGACGCATTCAATTTAACGGCGTTCGATGAAATGTCCGGTGTAGGTGCGTGTGACCTTCTAGTGCGCAACAGAACCTTAGGTGTCTCACTTTGTGAAAATGTGATGGCTGAAAACCAGCATCGTCTTTCAGGCCCGTGCGATCTTCTGCGGTTCCGATATAAAAAAGGTTCAGATCCATGCCGAAGTCACAAATCTCGGCAAATAGCTAATAGAAGAAAATCTCACCGCAACACCAACCGACGTGGAGAAAAGCTCATCGGAATCTTGATGAATGCGGTGGAAACTCACCTACGATGTTCGTTTTCGGAAATGGCATTTTTTTGGTATATAGATAATAAAAACATTATTTTCCGTATTTTTTGTTATTTGTTGTAACATGACTTTTGGTGTGATGGGTCCTGCCACAATTTGGGGGCTCTCTGTGGTCGTCGGGTGCAATGAAGAGGTCACTTCGTTACTGTTCACAGAACTCAACGTTGAGGCAATGTCTTTATAGAAAAAAAGACGTGTCTATCCCTTTGTTAATTGTTCCTATTCTGCAAAACCGTAGACTTCTTCATTCCTATTGGTGTCTGCAATATACGAATCTTGTAAATATCTCTCCGTTTATACCTCTCCACAAATACTAAATTTAAAAGCTTGATCGTATAATTCATGAGTGGGTTTATCTCAGCATCTCACAGATTTTCGGTGAACTTTTCTTTGGTGAGCTTTTCTCCCGTGATGTTGCGCTGTTCTCCGGCGGAGAAAAGCACACCGGAAATCCGGCGGATGGGGAGAAGAGCTCACCAGACTTCGGATAGATGCGGAGAAAAGCTCACATTTACAAACCGTTTTAACATTATTTCTTCGCAGCTCTCGAAATTTTATCAAACTCTGTTCTATCAAAGTCATTTAAATAAACGCCATGTAATTGAATCCAATTTCATCGAAGCCGTTTCGTAGAACACCGTTTTATCGAACATCATGATGGTTCCTGGCCAGATCGTTTCTCGTTTTTGTTAATAGTGTTTTTTTCTTTGCATCCTAAGGATAATGATAATGTCACGAATGACAAATGATGACGCGGTGAATAACTGAAGAAACTAAACGTTTAATGGGGCGAACAAAATAGAAGGTTGGCGTCGCAGGCGTCGATGTCGACGAAACAGCAGGATCGGGACCGACTCCGGCTCTCCACGCGGAGCTCCTTATGTACACGCGTGGGCTTCTGGAACAATCGGCGTAGAAGGTTCGGCGCCTAGAACATTCTAATCTCGAATAAGCAACAGGGTTCTAGAAATTACCAGAACGCGACATTACAGAAACAATAAGAAGGTGAATCCGCCGCCAGGCATCGAAGATAAGCACGGTAACCGTTAGGCCACGGGCGCGCTGCCTACTTGGCTAGCTGCTCACGCGGCAATATTATGTTCCGTTTTTCTTTTGCTTTGTAGTAAACAATGACCTCTTTCGGTTATGTGGCCTAAGACGAACTTGATACTTTTTGGGAGGTCAGGAGTCGTCGGGTGCCGAGACGGAGGTCACATTGTTGCTTTTCGTAGTACTCAACATTGAGGCAATGTCCTGTCTCCATGTAAAAGTTAACAGAAAAAAAAAAGCGTTCCCCACTTTTTTACATGTTCACATTCCGCAAAACTGTGGATTCGTCTTCCTCTTCCCCATTTTTCTTAGAAGGTAAGCTATTCTGGGGCTGAACGAGAACACTTTGTTTTACAAATATACGAACCCGCAAAAGCGCAGCATGAGCGCTGAGCAAAGTGCGGACGTGAGTTTTAGATGTGAACACCGCAGTACAAACAATAATAAAATATTTCGTAACTGAGCTTTTCTCCGCATTTGTCGGTTTTGCAGTGAGCATTTCACTAGTGAGCTTTTCTCCGCCGCCCGTTCTCCGGTGAGATATTTTGTCCGCCGCCCGACAGTAACAGCCGACCAAGGGCTCATCGCAGCCAAGACAGTATAATCGACGAACACCATAATAAAAGATGTGCGTGTTCTTGTCTAATACATTCGCCTCTATTTCATAAAATACTGAATCAAGAGTGTGTTGGTTCGGGTCAAACAAAGAATCTTCAGCGCGACTTTCACAACTTCCAAATAGCAACGTGACACGTCTACTACAAAAAGCTTATTCTGTTTTTAGCTCCACTGAAATGTTTTTCGCAATGTTTGTTTTATTTCGGTAGAAATCCGCCTCCACAAGTTGATATGCAAAGCGAATGTCGAACCTAAAACAAAATCGACGAACTCACACATGGTTCTTCCACATTTAAAAATAAGTAAACATTTTAAATGCATCTCTGCAGAACATTTGAAATCGCCAGATCAAATCACCTATCCAACTTCGAACACAAAGAAGTGGTAAGACAGTATCTACTCTTTGACGCTTCGGTCGCTTTTGTCTACCTGCATTTGCTAACTTCAGGCCTCGCGTAAGGACCGCTTGAAGCGTGAAATCTTTCACTCTCAATTTCTTCCCCCAAAATGCCAAGAAAGAATGGAACATCCTCCCAATGACGCGCTTCGGCGATTGAAAACTAATGACTCCCACCCACCGGCTAAACATCTCCGCCGCCAAAAAAAAAAGAAAAGGAACTTCTAACTATCATTTGTGCGACCCCAAAACACCAACAAAGAACCGAAGATCCTCCCAAGGACGCGCTCGGGCGATGTACAACCTATTACTCACTAACGCGATAACCCGCAAAATATCTCCGCCCCAGTCAAAAAAAAAAAAAAAAAAAATGAAAAAAAAAACGATTTCTTTTGAGAGGCACCCTTCCTCAAAATCCCGCCTGTCAACCCGACGACCTTGAAGATGCAAGTAGTCCGGGGCGCAATAACACATTGCGCAATTTCAAGAGCAAGTTTTGCGGACAGACTCATAGATGGCGCCAGGTGACAGCTGGATTTTTTGACGCTTTGATAGGCTGCAAACTTAGTTAAATGTTGTTACAATGAGAATCTCTGGAAAAAAGATCTTGTGAGAGATATATCCTAAAAGTCCTGGTCTTGAATATTGTCGAGCCTAAATTTGTATTTTGGCCCCGGTTTATTTTTAAATGTTGATGAAGAACGGAACGAAAAAAAAGGCTTTTTCAAGCATATTTAAGTTCCCGTAAAACTTTTAAGCTTGAAAATCGGGAAATGTAGCGCCGCAATATTACTTAGTTTTTTATTATCTTTCTAATAAAACTATTTCCAAGGCAATCCGTTCGGTGGTTCTCGAGAAAAAATACCAAAAAGTTGCCTTTGGAATTGCATAGGGCTCGGTAGCTGCGATATCCTCTTAAAAGCCTCTGACACGCCAACAAAAAAAAAAAAATTCATGCTAAACGTTGCAATTGCATATCAGGACATTACAAAAAAAAATTGTTTCACTATAGAGTTGCGTAGTTTTTTTATAAAAAATAGAAATACGAGGCCCAATTCAGAGTTCCCGCCGTGCACTGTGACGTAACAGTGTACCGCAAGGTGTCGGGGCGGTCAGAAGGGAGGCATCGCCGGAAGTCACGTGAGTTGTATCCCTCCTCGTGCTTACCGCGAGCGCGTGTACTATTTTTTAAAATATTTTTTTGTTATTCTCCGCACCTCCACGAGCGATCCAAGCAGACAAGGTTTCTTTTATTTGCTTTTCATCGCTTAATGTTGCTGTAAAGGTAGAAGAAGCGGAGTCAGTGAATTGACGTGATCAACTACAATGCCTAGAAGATGCTGCAAGGTATATGTACATGGGTAGCGAAGCTTCGGCCAAAAAGCGGTTCAAAACAAATTGCCAGCGACATCGGCCTGGAGGGTCACGTCAGAGCCGTATATGTAGAGAGTTTGGCCATTCGTTGGGAAGTATAGGAGACAAATGAGGAGGCGCCATTGGCCGAAAGCGGGCTGGGCGTGTTCCAGGGCGTCTTCAGAAATTCGAATGTGACCAACCAGTAGCCGGGAATAATACCCTGGCGGTGGTCGCGAGAAACAAACCTGATAACTGCATTGGAGTGACTCTTGATGACTGAAAATATGGTACTCGTGATGTTTCAATCACGCTCATCCAAAATGATGGTGGAAGAGTGCGAGTAGCGAAACGATCGACATAATCCGTGCGCCGAGGGCCGGGAATCTGCCGTCTGAGCGGTCACACTCTGTCCGAGCAAAACAGAGTTGAGCGGCGCATTCGTTTCTTACATCTTTCTACATGATCATGATCAAAACAACACGTGCACCCTATTTTCAACCACAAAGAGTTACTACGCTTCACTCTTACGCGATTATTTAAACCATTTACGAACATAGGCCTTTGATCAGAACTGTTTCTCGCTACTACCGCTAGGGGATTCTTTTCGGCTTCTGGTTGGTCAAGAGAGCATGCCAAGCCCTCTTTCCGAGTCTGCCGCACGCCCTGGCTCTGCCCGCGCCTCCCATTGACCAAACTATCTACATATACGGCTCTGGGTCACGTGAAGGATGCGATTGAAACGCGACTAGGAGAGGTGGGGACAAACATTATTAAAATTAATTAGTTTGTGACTAGAAGTATAATCATTTGTATTTTTAAACAAACTGAATATAATTATTAGATATTATCAATCATATTTGGCGCGCTATAAAATTCAAAACTGTCTTTGTTTTGGCTAATAATATACATACTTCTTATTAGCGTCCTCTGTACGCCACTAGCAAAAAGACCGGCTAGCAATAGCGATATCTGCACTTCTTTGTAAATTTTGTGGCGCGCGGAAAAACAGGCTGCTGACGTCCGTCTGCTTGCTTGTGTTTGGGCCTCCACGTGCTCTTCGCTTTTAATTGTTTTAGCGGCAGTTAACACCGTTTGGAAAGTTTTGTTGTTTGCTCGGACGTGATTAGCCCAGTTACTTGCGCGGGAACTCGGCAGTCGTGCGCTTGACCTTGCACACTACTGCCTCCAAGGGGCTCAACGTGTGATGATGACCACAGTGCAATACGAAAAGAAACGGTGCTCCGTGGAAGTGTGTGAAAGCGACGCCCGCACGGCTGGCATCTCGCTGCACCGGTTTCCCCTCGACTCTCGAAGGTGAGACTTAGCTACTGTCAGTAACATGCCTGCTGTGTGATTTCATGCCCCCTTGTTTGGTCTTCTCTTAACTCTTGTTAGTTTTACCTAAAACTATTAGGGTTGTCTGGATGTGCACAAGAAACTACACCTGAAGGCGTAAAATATTGTCCTAGGAATGTTGACTCCGCAGCGTTGTGTGTCGTCATTATAAAAATGCCCACGATATCCAAATTTACCTGTACCGGCCTGGCTCTGAGGAGCCTAGTGTCGTGATCATCGGCGTGGTTATCAGTGGTACAACACAGATATATCGTAGGACATCTGTGCGTAAGACTCGTGTTTTTACTCTTCATGATGTACAGGGAGCGTTGATGTCATGCATTTGTTAATGTCCTTGCTCTGATTTGCTTTGGTTTGTGGACATTTTGGCTACATTTTCTTTTCGTAAGTATTCACGGCACCCACACAGCACCATGCCTTATCTGCAGGCGCGAAGCCTGGGATCGGTTCTGCAACAACCGAAGTCTACAGTGGAAGACTCCATGGCAGCTACGAGACAGGGTCGTTTGCTTCTTACATTTTGAGGAGTCAGCTTTCCTGCGGCCTGGACACCTCCGTCACAATGCGTTGCCAAGTGTGCTTCCCACAAAAGGTAAGCAGACCAATAAACTTCCGTGCACTTTGTGATTAGAGCATGGTTAACCCGCTCTTAGAAAACTAGTCACCACAGGGGGCTGAAATATTGCTTCTGTGGGCTCAAAACATTTTTATATTATTTGCAGAGACAACACATGGCGACATTTCCAGCAGAAGCTCTCCAGGTTCAGCAGTTGTGCATGGTGAGCTTTTTCATTGCAACTAACATAAAGTGGCAGCAACTGCCAGCACCACTGCATTAGCTCATGGTCTTCATGACCTAAGCATTTTGCAATAAAACTAGGTGCGATTAGCTGGAAAACGCTGGTAGAACATGGTCAGACGTACTGTTAGAAGTTCATTTCAGGCCCGTTTATAATGACATGTTTTATTTGAGGTGACATAATCAACGTCAATAATGGTCCGCAGAGCATCTTTTGCCATGCCGACACCCAGTCTTCCAAAATAAAGCTGCTCATGAAAGATAGTGATTTACATTTTGTGTTAAAATAGGCGAATTCACCATATATTTGCAGAGGTGAGTTCACCACCCTCACCGAGCTACACATCGGCAGTTCAGACTCACGGAGTTTCTGTGGTCACCCTGACGACCAGTCTTCCGAAATGGAACTTTCATGGGAACAAGGTGAATTTCCTTGTCGTGTGTTAGAATACGGGGCGTTCATAAAGTTCGTATTATTGTCACGAAGAAATAGAGATTCAGCAATCAAACCTGAGTAGGAGTTGAGACTTTCTCTACATATTCGCTACCAAAAGTTATCCACTTTTTCTAGCGATGCACCACATGCCGGAGGCCATTGTTATAGAACTCCTCGTTTTGAGTGTTCAGGAATTGCTCCACTTCAGCAATCACTTTGTCGCAGTCCTTGAAATGCTTTCCTCTTATTTAACCACACTGGAAGCGTCTCCGCCATTTAACCAAAGTGTCATAAACTGGGGCGTTGTCCCCGAATAACGCTCCCAGATTGGAATGAATATCCTTGGCATTAATTCCCATCAAATGGAGAAAACGGATCACTGCATGTGCTTGGTACCGATGGGCGGTGCCATTTTTGTTTTGACTCCCTAGCGGCGTTCCGAGCTACTATATAGTATGCGATGTTTATACTGTGCAGAAACTAGAGGGACGCGCGCTCATGTTGATGCCGATTTTGTTCCATTTTTTTCAATTCCTTGTGCCGATAATACGAACTTTATGAACGCCCCTCGTAGGCAGATAGGAAGGAACTCAACTACTATTCCATGACTAACTTCACGCTAAATTTGCAGAAAGGAGTTCGCCAACCTCATCGACTCCGTACTCCGTCCGCTCAGACTCGCGGAGTTCCTGTGGCCACCCTGACCACCATGCAGTCTTCTGAAATAAACCTGTCATGGAACGAAGGTGAATTTTCTTTTTATCCGTACAAATAGGGGAATAAGGGAGGACTTCAACCTCTTCTCCTTCGCTAAGTTCACAATAAATTTGCAGAGTGGATTTCTGCGGCTTCATTGAACCACAAATACTCGTGCACCTTATTAGGTAACAGTCCACTAGGGCCCATAATAAGTGGTGGCCGAATATTATTTGTGCTACCCTTTTATTCCCATTTTTTGTGAGCTTGCCTTTTGAATTGGTAGAAACAGCGCAACTTGACGAAGGACAAGAAACAAGGAGTATACATACAGGTGCTGTAAAAGTGCACAGAGAGGCACTGTTTCTGCCAGCTAAGATGAACAACCAACTCGCCCAACTTTCCGCTTTGTTGAACTTCCTTTCTTACTTACAGTTTTTGTAAAAATCTTTCTTTATTTTTTGTTTTGCAGTTGATCCCAGCTACGCTTTACGTCAAGGTGCTGCTCTTGCTCAAGAGTCTAGCGGGGACGTGGCTGACATGGAGATTTTGGTTTCTTCACCGTCGCCTAGAGACGGTTTCTGGTTTCTTCACCGTCGCCCTCTGGCTGTGCTGCTGGGCCTTCTCACAAATGTGAGTGCTTTCTATGATGCAAACTTTTTTCTTTTGCAGTTTTTTTGTGAAATTATAAAAGGTCAGACCGAAAAAATAAAAAGCAAAGGCTCGAAAAACACCAGCGGATACTAAACTTTATCTTGAGAGCTGATGGCGCAAGGGGTCACATAACACTAGACCGGGTAGCTGGCAGCTACAAATCGAAGTTTGTTCAAAGTTCACCACATTTTTTGTGTTTCACGGTATATTGTCGTTGTGAAGCACACAAAAATACAAAAAAACTGTTCCACGCGCAGATGTTAACAAGTTCAAATCAAAACAGCTCAACCGGTTTCACTGAATCGTAAGTCTTCCCGCAAAACCTCACGTAAGACAGTGTTTTTTATAGTTATCGAAAAGCTGCCTTGGTCATATGTGTGTGATGCTGAGCCTGTCATGGTCCCTTGTCCTATCTGCCAAACATTAGTTGCCTGTTTTTGTGCGAGCGCTTCACTGTTACAGTGCCATCGGCATAAGTAAGGTATGTTCAAGCTTTAAAAAATGCATTTCACAGTGTGGATGCCTATTCTGACTTGCATGTTTCTGTGTGCGCCCTTGTCTTTTTGAACTATCAGGTCTCTGGCCAACATGAAGCGCCTAGTCCGACATAAAGATGTACTGCTGCTTTCTTAATTTGAATTGCATATGTGTAGTCTGTCATAATTGCTGTTCTTGTTTAAAGACACTTCAAATCATTGAGGAGTATTTTTGAGTGTGCATAGATTACACATTTAATAAATTGATGGCGAATGCAAGTTTTTCTTGGAGACCTGATCTGGTTCATTTATCAAATTGCAGCACCCGGCAAAAGCCGCAGCATCGACAAGAAGAAGGTGAACGCCCTAAGAGTCAAGGTGCGACAGCTTCAAGAGCGTAACAAGAGGCTGCAAAGAAGGCTGCAACGACAACGTCAGATGAGGACTGGTGCCTAAGTCGTTAAGAGTGTCCGCGTTCATGTGTCTCCTGCTGTCGCTGCACTCGTTGAAGCACAGCTTAGATTGAGCATTGTGAGCCGGTTTGGCCAGAGATAGATGCAGCAGCAAAGTGTAAAGCCAGGCAGCAAGTGTACAGGCTACGTACGTGAGACCACCCAGAGAACTTTTTAAAGCGGCGTGGGCATGTTCTATTCGAACCTTTCATTTTCTTCGGTTTCTTGAGGAGTAATGTAGTCTTCTAAATTATTCACATATATAGCGTTTCAAGCTGTGCAGCAACACTGGCTTATGACGTGCAGCATATCACATGGCTCTAAGAAGGTTAACTCCACTTGGCTTCCTTGACCTGCACCAAACAATCGTTGCGTTGCAGTGTAGCAGCACCAGCAGATGCAAGTTAAAATATTTTCAGCATTATGGTACAGTGCCCAAGGACTGCGTAGACAAGTGTAGTTTTTTTCTGTGTATTACTGTGGTGACCACAGTTGTCCACGGAACAGTGTGAAACCCCTGAGTTATTAGTGGCTGCCTGTAAACTGTCAATTCCCTCACAACATCCAGCCGATTGTACATTGTCTTATTATGTTATAATGTGCCTTATGTACCGAGCTACTACTTTTCTTTCACCATTACACTTTCAAAATAGTGAATACCGATTGTATGATTCTAGTGAGTAATCTGGTTGAATGATTGTAAGTGAATAAAACAAATAAAACGCGACTGTTAATGGGAAGTTCGACTTGCATTAGAGTTACTGTTGTGTATTTCATACGCAACACACTCCAGCAATTTGATTCACTAGTTTTTTGCGAAATCACATCATTCGCTTTAAGGTTTCCCAAATATTTCCGAGGGATCCTGAAGGAACAAAGAGCAAAACACTGTGGCTCGAGTTTAACCACAGTGCAAAGACACGATGGTGTGACGAAATGACACTACTCTCATAGCAGGTCGGCTGCAGAAAAAAACATTTCGAACAAAATATAAGAGCAAGGGCAAATAAGGACGTAAACGATCCAGTATAGAGTAAACATCCCAAGAAAAACCCGAGACTGCAGGTAAAAAGAACGACACACACACTAAAAAGTATCAAACAAAGCTCAAACACAGAGCTATGTTTGAGACTTTTTAGTGTATATGTCGTTCATTTTACCAGTAGTCTCTGGAATTCTTTTCGTTTAATTTTCGCGCCAAACCGCACGCACGCATGACGTCACTTTTTTATCTGAAGTGTCGTCATTTCCTGTTTATTTTTTGTTCCGCCGGAAGTGTCCCCACGACTCATAGATGGCGCTAAAGCAGCCCCATGGGCCGCCATTTTTTCGACATGTGGGCTTCTATGGAAGCTTCGCTACCCATGTACATATACCTTGGATGCTGTGTGGGGGACTGTCCCGGTATTTCAGCAACTGAAGAAGAGATCACACTGCATGCATTTCTGAGAGACATACATCGGCCGCATGAGCACCTAGTAAACAAGTTCTACTCATGTTCTAGACAAAATACGTACTTTGTGCTCGACGTTTACTTGTACTTGGTACACTCACCAATTCGTATTCTTTAGACGGCAGGCATCTTCAGCCTGGAGAGTATCCGATGATTCAACGACCTCGGTGTCTCAACCTTCAGCAATGCGATCGGGCGTGTCGTATGCTAGCAATCCTAATTTCTGCGAGCGTTCTAAATTTTTTTTTCAAAGCTTGATAGCTTGTTTTGCGTCCAGTATAGCCCTGTATCATCGGACTGACGGCATGCACTCGTACACTGGCTTGTACTCGCAACGCTTTCATCATTGACCTCCATCACGTCGATCCACTTACTCTTCGTCCTCAAATTTTACAGCACGCAAACTAACCAACGGTGCAGGGATAAAGAGCTGTACTTGTTTCACCTTATGTGCGAGCGAAGGCAAAACTGGAAGCGCGAGCACGAAAGCTTCGTGCGTTCAGGCTTTGCTCGAGCGCGCGAGCTGGGGAGAAACGCACAAAGCGCTGGTCTCGCGCTTCTAGCATTGGCTTCGCTCGCAGATAAGGTGAAACGAAGTATAGTGGAACTGAAACTTCGTTTTCTACGATCGCTCGTACGATGAGCAGAATAAAAAAAAGAAAAAAAGTCATAGGCACGGTCACGGAGAGCACGAGGAGTGAAACTCACATGACTTCCGTTGAACTCACTTTTAGTGACGTAGGTCGATGCTTCCCTTCTTACCGCCCCGACACCTTGCGGTACACTGTTATATCACAGTGCACGGCGGGAACTTTGAATTGGGCCTCGTATTTCTATTTTTTATAAAAAAACTACGCAACCCTATAGTGAAACAATTTTTTTTGTATTGTCCTGATATGCCATTGCAACGTTTAGCATGAAAAAAAAAAATTTTTTTTTTTTGCGTGTCAGAGGCTTTTTAAAGGGCCTCTGACACGCCAAAAAAAAATATTTTTTTTTCATGCTAAACGTTGCAATGGCATATCAGGACATTACAAAAAAATTGTTTCACTATAGAGTTGCGTAGTTTTTTTATAAAAAATAGAAATACGAGGCCCAATTCAAAGTTCCCGCCGTGCACTGTGACGTAACAGTGTACCGCAAGGTGTCGGGGCGGTCAGAAGGGAGGCATCGCCGGAAGTCACGTGAGTTGTATCCCTCCTCGTGCTTACCGCGAGCGCGTGTAATATTTTTTTAATATTTTTGTTATTCTCCGCACCTCCACGAGCGATCCAAGCAGACAAGATTTCTTTTATTTGCTTTTCATCGCTTAATGTTGCTGTAAAGGTAGAAGACGCGGAGTCAGTGAATTGACGTGATCAACTACAATGCCTAGAAGGTGCTGTGTGAGGGACTGTCCCGGTATTTCAGCAACTGAAGAAGAGATCACACTGCATGCATTTCTGAGAGACATACATCGGCCGCATGAGCACCCAGTAAACAAGTTCTACTCATGCTCTAGACAAAATACGTACTTTGTGCTCGACGTTTACTTGTACTTGGTACACTCACCAGTTCGTATTCTTTAGACGGCAGGCATCTACAGCCTGGAGAGTATCCGATGATTCAACGACCTCGGTGTCTCAACCTTCAGCAATGCGATCGGGCGTGTCGTATGCTAGCAATCCTAATTTCTGCGAGCGTTCTAAATTTTTTTTTTCAAAACTTGATAGCTTGTGTTGCGCCCAGTATAGCCCTGTATTATCGGACTGACGGCATGCACTCGTACACTGGCTTGTACTCGCAACGCTTTCATCATTGACCTCCATCACGTCGATCCACTGACTCTTCGTCCTCAAATTTTACAGCACGCAAACTAACCAACGGTGCAGGGATAAAGAGCTAGTGGAACTGAAACTTCGTTTTCTACGATCGCTCGTACGAAGAGCAGAATAATAAAAAGAAAACAAGTCTTAGGCACGGTCGCGGAGAGCACGAGGAGTGAAACTCACGCGACTTCCGGTTAACCCACTTTTAGTGACGTAGCTCGATGCCTCCTTTCTGACCGCCCCGACACCTTGCGGCACACTGTTACGTCACAGTGCACGGCGGGAACTTTGAATTGGGCCTCGTATTTCTATTTTTTATAAAAAACTACGCAACTCTATAGTGAAACAATTTTTTTGTAATGTCCAGATATGCCATTGCAACGTTTAGCATGAAAAAAAAAATATTTTTTTTGGCGTGTCAGAGGCCCTTTAAGAGGACCATGAAATGCATGGGCTGCGGGCCAAAGGAGAATAAATACAGGCTTTTCATCTCTACAAGTGAAAGCAACGCGCTTGTTAGACCAATTAAACGCTTACCTTTTACACCAGACACCACTGTGTAGATGAACAACTTGTCTTTATTCTCCTTTGGCCCGAAGCCCATACATTTCACTGTCATCTTAACCGCGAATGGAGGTTTTTGACGTCATTTTTGTTGCGTGTGCTCGCGCACACCGGCGGCTGCTGGCTCGTGGAAGGAACGTGCGCCACTTATTCTGGACACTAAATTCCTTGGTTCAGTATCCCTTTAAAGACTATTAACAGATATTTTCTGTATGACAACAAAATATTTCTGTAAAAATGCCTGTAATTTGACACACATTTTTTACAGTGTACGTCTCTAAGCTTCTACTTTCGTCAGCACGAACCGAGTCCAAGTTGCAGTAGAGTAGTAAGCTGGGCGAGTTGGTAAACGTTGAACATGATTAAAAATCGCGCACAAGGTTCGAGTCCAAGTTGTTGAGAGTGTGACCGCTAAATGCGTCTGATAACACTGAGATCCATCTCGCCGTTCGTGTGGTACGTCCATAGGAGGCACGCGGCATTGCACAAGGCGGATCATGTCGTCTCGAGCTCTGCACGAGGCAGAGCTCGTGTTTGGTTGTCGCACTTAACTCCATGGAGGAAAAATATGCGACGAAAAACTGAAGAAGGTCGCCCAACGGCACGCTCGCTTTGCGCGCCACGTAGCAGCAACTGTGCGTATTCCACGCGCAGAACAAAAGCCGCCGGGCAAAATTCGTCCATGTTTCGCCACGGCCGGACTAGAAGCGCGCGCTCTCTTTCTCTTCTTACGGCCTTTGCAATCAACCGGGAGTCAATGGCATTTTTTCTCCGTATGTAGTTCACTTGCTTGCCGCCAGGGGCGCAACCACCTCACCCCACTTCACCCCACTCGGAGAGTCCCTTCGAGCTGCTTCGCGTGGTGTTCGAGCTTCGTAGGCTGTTGTTTTGGCAACGGTTCCTCACAATACTTCTGATTAACCATGCAAAGACGGTCACGGACAGAAACGAAAAATCGGCTGGATATGTGCACAAGCCCTCGAGGAAGCACTTTGCACTGTGCGAAAATTGTACAGACTACTACACCCTCGTCCAGAGCAGCTGACAGACTTCATGTGCGGCCTATAAAATGATGATGCAGACCACGGCAATAGATAGATTGGGCCTGCTTACATTTCACGAGAGTGTACGAATTATTTATAATTTAAAGTTCTTCCACGTAGAAGGGCTCCGTCTCCTCCTGTTCTTGAGTTGCAACAGAAGTCCTGGAGGTAAAGACGAGTATAGTTCTTCCGCAATTGCATTCGCTTTCTCTACTTACTACTTTTTACTCTCGAGTATCTCGGAGATGTGCGTCAAATATTCACCGTTTTGGGCTCATCAGAAGAGTATTAGATAGTGGCTGAGGGTCTAAACGTAAGGATCTGGTGTCAAAGGCTATAAAAATCTCGGCCGCAAGTTGCGACTGCGTTGAAATACACTGTCAGACGCGCTTTGTGCAAACGGTAAAGGGTAGCCCAGGGGTGAGGTGACAGCGCCCCCCGCGAATTGCGGCGGGAAGTGGCGATTGCCCCAATTGCAAAGGTCGTAAGAAGAGAAAGAGAGCGCGCGCTTCCAGTCCGGCCGTGGTTTCGCAGCATATTCGTCCCATGGAGTTCAGCCTTTACAGAAAGTATAAATTTCCTCGATAGATTGTGGCAGAGCCGTGTACGTAGAGAGTTTGGCCATTCGTTGGGAAGTATAGGAGACAAATGAGGAGGCGCCATTGGCCGAAAGCGGGCTAGGCGTGTTTCAGGGCGTTTCCACAAATTCGAAGGTGGCCAACCAGAAGCCGAAGAAATTACCCTGGCGATGGTCGCAAGAAACAAACTTAATAAGTGCGTCGAAGTACCTCTCGGTGACTGAAAATATGGTCACGGTTAGCCAAAATCGTGGTGGAAGAGTGCGACTAGCGAAACGATCGACATAATATGTACGCCAAGCGCCGAGGGCAGAGAATTTGCTGTCCGAGCGGTCACGCTCTGTCCGAGCAAAACAGAGTAGAGCGGCGCATTCGTTTCTTGCGTCTTTCTGCCTTATCATAATCGAAACATCACGTGCACCCTATTTTCAATCATGAAGGGTTTCTACGCTTCACTCTTACGCGCTTGTTAAAACCACATACCAGCATATACCTTTGATTAAAACAGTTTCTCGCTACCACCGCTAGGGGATTCTTTTCGGCTTCTGGTTGGCCAAAAGAGGATGTCAAGCTCACTTTCTGCGTCTAGTGCACGCCCTGGCTCTGCCCGCTCCTCCCATTGACCAAACTCTGTATACACAGTTCTGGATTGTGGTAGCGGCAGCCAGAGAGCGGCAGCGTAGCAAAACCATACAGCATTCCAATATATACAAGTGCTCAGCCCAGCGTGCGATCTCTTTAGCCCAGCACGCGCATGTTCGTCGCTCCGAAAAACAAGCAAATCACGCGCCATACGCACTCACACTTAAAATGGTACCGGCCAGGAGCCCTTTCTTTAAAAAAGATGTATACTCGCCACATAAAAAAAAGAAATAAAAAATAAGTTTTGTGCATTGTTTATGCGCTGTGGAAGGTAGTTCATTTGAAATTAGGTTGTTGAAAGAAGAAACTATGCTTTTATAGTTTGAAACGAATACATCTTGAAAGAAAAACCTAAATCTAATCTAAAGTGTACCCACAGATATCATAATTCCACTTATCAAGGGAAAAATTTGTAACCTTCCGCGCAGAGCCAGACTCATTTTACTGCTGTTCTAGAGGTGAATGCGAATACAGCTGGTGAGATTTGTCTATATCTCTCAAGCCCATGGCCTGATTCTAAAACGTGAGTTGAGTACTGAGCGAGTAAGTGCAACTATGTTTTGGAACAGTACAAAAAATGTACCCTAGAGTAAGATTGAGCAGGTTATAAAACACAGCCCGGAGGTCCGGTTTCGGTCGAGGTGAGAGGGAGAGCGTCCTTGGCTACTCATTGAACGTGATGCCACACCTTGCGCGTAATTAACCTAGGAGACATTTTTGACCCGTTCGCGAGTTCGCAATGGGGCATAACTTTGGAGATAACATTTCACCAGCGTGCACAAGACAGGATAGCGGCCTCCGCTGTGCTTATCTTTAGAACTCCTTCATCCACCGGTCAATATAGCCTTGTGTACGGCAGCACAACTTGAGATTTGTAAAAGAAGCGCGTGTTGTCAATGGCTCCAACGTGAAATAGCAGCAGTTGGCTTGTAGTAGACGATCACTTTTCTCCCCCGTCTGTTAACAGGTGGCGTGTGATGTTTTCTGGTTTTCTTTCGGTCTGTGAATGACACTTCTTTTGAGAGCACAGTGCTAAAAAACAATCAGTCCGCAAAGAAAGGACGAGTATAGCATTCCCCGTCTTTCAGCTATTGCCGACATGCGGGATCGAAAGCGTCGCTGTGGTCGGCCATACACGATTGGCCGAATGCCAACGTTATTAGATTAGCTCAGTTGCGAAACTGCTCATAGATGCTGCATACACGAGCAGTACCCCCCCCCCCCCCCCCCCCCTCACTCACCACGACTCGCCTTCGACGCGCCGGACGGCTGCTTTGGTGACTGCAGTGTATTCTATGGGATACGGACGTTTCGAAGCGCAGCGTCTAAATGGCGCTCCATCGTGCTGCATGGAACACACAGTTCGTAAACGAAAATCTAGAGGCCGCTTCGAACGACGGCAGGTCTCTGCGGCAGGTGGACTGAAGTGAGTGAGGGGGAGTACCCCCTTCCGCGGGAGTTCCACAATTGAGGTAATCTAGTAACGTTGCCGAATGCGGATTATGACGTTGGCAAAGAATTTCTCATCGATAGAAATAAGAGGAATGTAAGAACTTCAATGTGACAGTGTTGGTTTCAGAGCGATATCATCTCAAGTTTCCACCATGCTCATCACAAACACCATCGAACTTGTTCGAAAGGTAATGCTGTCACGAGAGGTAACCATACAAGGGCGCCACCAAAACATCTCGCCTCTGATAGGGTCGGCTGGATTGAAAGCTAGAGGCGCATAAGCACGGCTGGATATTTATTTTTGGAGGGGGAGGGGAGGGGGTTTCAAGCCTCATATGGCTTTCCCCTGGCTACACCAATGCGAAGGGTGGCTTGGCATGGTCCTCGGTCATTTCTGAGACGCCCAAACCCCTCTCCGGCCTATCAAGGAGACAACCCGGTGACTACCGACCCCAAGTCACCTTCACTCTCTTCCACGGCTCAATGTACGCGCTGGATGTATTGACCCTTTTTTGTGGACCCAAAGGCGCAAAACCCCTGTGGCGATCAGCTTGTCGAATGACGTTTCATCGAAAGACCGTTCCGTCGACACTCGGCGTATGCCACTGCGCCACGGCGCTAGCATACCACCAATGTTTTGCAAGACGATTTAGAAGAACAGTTTAAGCCCAACAATGAAACCGCGGCACGGCGCAAACATACCGCCAATGCATGATTTTCGAATATGGGAAACCAATCATGAAACGCACATATACATTTAAAATTCATTTATGACTTCTAAGTTTCTCAGATCCCTAAAGCGGTTTTGACAGATATGCAGTAGCCACTGTTAATAGACCCCTTTTCAAAGTCTCGTGATCATTGACAAAAAGGTCTGACACACTGCACAATGATGCAACAAGCGACACCACATAATGTATGTTAGATTTTGAAACTACATAAGCTAGAATTAAAGTTTCATTAGTAGAGTTTCTAAGGTTTCAACCTTGGCGGTGTCTTTTGCGTCCGCTCTTGTGCAGGGATTCTACAGCTTCCAACAGAGGGCACACTATCGCAGATACAAACGGATTAAATTGAGTGGCTCCATGATTAAAACGGGTGGCGTTGGGATTAAATTGGTAGTATTTTGAATTTAAATCATTTGTGTTTTGATTATATTTATGACCACTTGGATTAAATTGCAGTAAGGTTGACTAAAATCGGAAACGCTAGGGTCAAAAAAGTCGGCATTTGGATTATTACGAGCTGGAAAATTTGGAAAATAAATTTGTAACTCTGTGAATACCAAGAGCTCGTGCCCGGAGACTCTCTTGGAAGCGCTCCAGAGGAAAAAGAAAATGAAAATAAAACGTCGCGAGTGGTTCTTGCCACAACATTCTGGCTCTAGTTTCTAGAGCTTTGAATCATGACCTAACATCTAGTTGTCCGTTTAGGGCAATTAAACTCTCTGCTATGCAAGAAACCTAAGGAGTTAAGGAGTGAATAATCGACAAAGGCATTATCCTTTAATTTGATAGGACACTAGGTAATGTTATCGTTATATATGTAGTGCAATATATTAGAATAAGATATAGGCTTGTACTACGAGTATATTGTATTGCTCCTAAATCAACTTTCAGTTACTATAAACGGTGCTTCAAAATGATTCCATCCGATAACATCAATGAAACCTTTAGCATAAAATATTGATAAAATTAAGGAGAAAGATTTCATGCCAGAAACTTACGTCTAAATCAATATAACGCTGATTTGCGAGCTTGATTCAAGCTTCCACCAAGAAGATAACTAGTAAAAGCTCCAACTAGTACAACTCGAACTAACTTAAAGCGGTGTTTGAGTTCTGAGGTATGTGGGTCAAAGGGCATATGCTATGTCGGTACTCATTGACACTGACCAACTTCAGGAGATGTGCAACGTAGGCTTGTTTTCGACATCGGGGGCAATACTTGGAGATGTTCCGAATAAATGAAAAAGTAAATAAATAAATATTAAGCTTAAAGGTTTGAACAGGTGGGATCGCTAATTAATGACGCATAAGTTAAGAGGTCGTAAGATTTCCTGTGCCTAAACCCATCTCACACATTAACCCATCTCTTGTAGACGACTTGTAGGCATGAACCCGGAGGCAAGTTCCGGCGGTCTTCACCGAAGGAGGCTCCGGTGCACCCAAAGGTCTAAGGAGCCCTTCGAGAACTTTCGAAGGTCAAGAAGTGGCGGGAGAGTTTAGCACTATAGTTGGTTACAACATAAAAACACAGAATAGGCTCCTCCAACAAAGCCGTCCACTCTTTCCACTTTAGCAGGGCGAGCGCAGGAGGGGATGTGAGTGGAAGGGCGGATACCACCAATCATAATGACCATAGAGCTTTGTGGGAGCGCCTTGGGCCGCATTTCTGAACCTGCCGCAAACTATTGGTTAGATTTTTTTTTGTATTTATCTATTATTTTTTTAAACACTACTTATCCAAAGATTTTAGTATTGAGCCAAGATGTTTTGTTTGTTCGTGCATTATGATATATTCATTTACAATTTATTTTTCCAAAGAATGTTGCGAGTTGATAGCAGATCATTTTATCTAAAGTGACCCATTAAGAGTAAAGTGTAAGCTCCTCTCATCTCTTTCCACTATATCAGAGTAAAGGCTGGAGCGGAGACGGCCTTTTCGCCAGCGTTCGCTCTCTTAAAGTGAAAAGAGGTGGGAGGAGCTTCCACTTTACTCTTAACCTGTTACCGACTACAGTCAGCTGGTACTGTTCATTTTGGAAAGAAATGTTAACAGTTTTAAGGCAATAAGAACTTGGCTTTCCTTCACAACGGGTTTGATATCATCAGAACCGAAGAATGTATATTCGAATCTTTTAATGGGAAACTGAAGCGGTTCTGTATTTGAGAAAAAACACTTCAATGGCCTTCATTCTACCTCCAGGATCAGGAATATCGAGATTATTTTTCAATTTGGTGCACGGAGGCTTCAGAAATTAATTGTTAAAGTACCGCCGAAGCCCCTCCTTTCTGGGGCGTGACGTCACACTAGGAGTTTTCGGAATCTCTGCTCTCGCGCATCTTCAGCGCCTGTCAAAGCTATGCACGCGCACTCTTGCTATTTTCAAAAAGGTCAGAAAGACACGTCACGACTATTGCACGCGCTGCCCACACGAGCGACACGCGCTTGGCGGCCCGAAGATTCTAGTATGACGTCACGACTGGTCGGAGGTTTTTCGCGTTTTCTCGCTTTTAGTTGCATCTTCAGGGAAAGCGAATGTGATATTCAGCTTCACGGGATAAAAATACGCCAGAATTCACCTCTAACTCGTTTTTTTTTTTTCAAGAAGTGTTTCAGCTTTAAGTATATTTTTCCTTTGATACATGCTCATTTTGCAGGCAACCACCGAAGTTCCTCGCACAAAAGATGTGGCATTCACACCATGATGAAGTTCGGCTTCACCAGCTATATGTGCACGCATGTTTGACAGATGAGTAACATTCGAATAGCTTTACGAAATGACACATGTTGCAGAACTGAACTGATGAAACCTGTCCAATGATACAGCGTGTCCCCCCAAAAAAATAAAACAAGTTTTTTTTTTTCTTTTCTTTTTTTGCCGTAAAAATTAGCTATGCATTTTAAATGCTCGGTTTCCGCTAGCAGTTCACACCAGGTGCCGATATTTCACAACTTGTCATCTTATTCGAAAGTAATAAGTGAGTTTCGCAATGTTTCAGTTGGAAAGTACGGACCGCTCCTGTAAACGCGTGTCATTCATTTTCATGTATTCGTGGGAAGCCATTCCCTGATACAAAAAAAATCGAAACAACTTATGACATTTAAATATCTAACACCAAGCTCTGAAACTTCCTCATTAAGTTAAGACAGCTTGCGTTAAATTTGGGTGTAAACTGAACGTTCAGTAATGCACAATTTATTTTTTTGTAGAAAAATAGCACATTTGTGGGAGAAACAGATTGTACAAAATGGTGAAGTGCAGTCAGATGACAATAGCACAATTCCCGTAGCTAGGAGAAAACAGAACTTGTACCATGATAGTGGTGTAAAACATGTCCCGTACAAATGAATTATGACACATGCTCTGTGATTCGTTGATATGGAACATGTTGGGTCAACAAGGTTAGCAGGGTCCCGTACTGCAACGGTCTTTTTTTTTTTTAACAGTGGAGAATTGAACGGCACTCATACAAGTAATCCCTCTGTCACGAGGTTCGTTAGTTCGCGCTAAATGAAGATCGTAAAATAATCAAAGGCAAGACCAAATCAAATTTCAACAGTTTGTAATCATACAAAAGAAGCTAATAATAAAACATAAAATAAGAGTTAAAAAAAAAAGAAAAAAACGAAATATTTAAATCATAGGCGGCAGTGTTGAGTTTGCTTTCTTCCGGTGGAGGTGTTACTGTTTACTCCTCAGTCTTTGAGTTTCTGTGTGCCAGAGAGGGAATGAAGTTTAGAGGCTCACGGTGCAACGTCGGGTGTCTTGGTTAACACCGAGGTTCAGGCGAGTTGGTTGCTCATGATGTACAGGGAGAACAGCGCACCCTGAAAACAGTCACTCGATTCTGCATACACACAAAAGAAAGAGACACTTACGCAGCGCTGACTGACAACTCTCGGTATATTTTCACTTTCTCCTCTTCTTCTATTTGTACTATAGACCTTTCCAAAAAAGAAATTGTGGCCGGTGCCATTTTGAGTGTTCGTGCGTATGGCGCGTGCTTTGCTCGCTTTCCGAAGCGACGAACACTCACGTGTTGGGCTGTGAAGATTGCACGCTGGACTGTGATTTTGTAAACATTGTAGAGGTCTATAGACCCTTTCTTTAACGGCGCCGCCATCTTGAGAATTGCGGCGCCGATGACGCCGTCTAGCGGCTTAGAAAAATAAATACCGGCTAGTTCTGGCAGCACAGCTATCTGGGTAGGCAACGGTGTGGGTATGGGGGGAACTTGGCTAGACTTGGCTATGGTGGGTTGCAATGACTTGGTTGGAGCTTGTCCGGTTGAATCCAGCTGGCTACTCCCAGGCCAACACCTGGCCTCCTCGAGAGAACGACGACGAAGACGGTGGGGTGTTTTGATTGAGTTTCCACGGCGAAGTATATATGAGCAGTTTAATGTAGTTTATGCAGGTAAGCTCTCGGCATTTGATAGCTCTATCTTGAGTGGTGGCATCTAGACTTTTCCATACCTTTCACATACCATGGGGCTTGCAGTGATAACCTAATTGGACCACCTGCACCGGGAATTAAAATCGGCCCTCTTGTCGTAGACGAAGTGGTCGTGAGCTTAAACGTGACGTTGAGTATGATACGAATCTCTCGCTATTCAAGCTCGCAATCGACTGACTTCATAAACAAGGATTCTTGGGGAAAATACGAAGCTCGATAACATTGCGCCACACTCGCGCTGCAGCTTCTTGTGCTCATGGCACACTTTCTGCTATTGTTCTTATGCTTTTAAAAATTATTTATCCATCCGAAGACCCCGCAGTGGTAGCCAGACAGTCGTAGATTTTTGGAAATTGCAGCACGGTAAAAAGGAGCACTCGGAACAAACTCATGCACGACGTCCGTTTTTAAGCCTTTTCGCCCATACCCTTGGCGGTTGCATACCCTGTGTCAGCGGGCAATCCAAAAATGCACCAGGTCGAGGGTACGTCAGTTACTGGCTGGTTTGAGGTTACGCGAAAAAGGTCTATTAGCCCCGTGCGCGACCGAAAGCGTCGCTGTGGTCGGCATTCCACGATTGGCCGAACGCTGACTATGACGTCGGAAAGGGGATTTATCATCGACGAAATAAGAGGAATGAAAGAACTTTAATTTTGACGGTGTTGGCAGTGTTCCTTTGAGAGCGCAATGATTTCAAGCTTCCACCATGCTAATAACAAACACCATCGAACTTGTTGTTTGCAAGGTAATGACGTCACAAAGGGGAACCACAGGAGGACGCCACCAAAACTTCTCGCCGCTAATAGGCTAGGGCCAGGGAGAATAACTGGTCTTTTGTTTCTTTCTTTTCTTTCGATATGAAGCTAAATTTAAAGCAAATTAAATTGAAATTAATGTAAGGCTAGGTAGTCTAACTCGTTTTGTGACAAGGTTAAAGACGGAGTACTAACACATCTGCCGTTATGTTTTGCAATGTTCTCTGCTTCGATAATTTCTCTTGTGAGCTGGTTGTGGTGCTTGCCAAGCACGGCGGTTCAACCGGAACTCGAATTGGTGGGCGCCTGTGTCGGCGACTCTCGGGCTTTCCCTGAACGGAGGTTTCTATGGTCCGCTACCTCGGAGACTTGGTCCGGCGGGTCCTGGTTGCCAGCGACTTGCCGCCCAGTCCTGGCTCGGGCCGTTTATCCGAGCGCCATGGCCTCGCTGTCGGTCGCTTGCTGTCCCTCCATAGAGTAATATACACAAGGCAGAAAGCGGAAACTATACTTCGTTTCACCTTATGTGCGAGCTAAGGCAAAGCTGGAAGCGCGAGCACGAAAGCTCCGTGCCTTGAGGCTTTGCTCGAGCGCGCGAGCTGGGCAGAAACGTAAAAAGCGCTGGTCTCGCGCTTCTAGCTTTGGCTTCGCTCGCAGATAAAGTGAAACGAAGTATACCATAGGCTCCAGCGGTTCAGATAACACGCAGCGCACCTAGCAGGAGGGATTAAAAGTTTATATGGCAGTTGTTTGGTTCCGGTACGGGTAGTTTTGTTCTGAATTCAGCGGTTTTGCTCACGGGCATGCAAACGCGGCCTCTTGATATGTTAGTCGCGATTTAGGCTGGAATATTTACTGTATTTACATGCATTTACTACCTATAAGCGTAGTCCTGTACTTAGAAATTGCGTACCCTGTGAAGTAAAAATTAGCCGACATCCCACAACAAAAATTATATTTTGCTGCGGTAAAATATTTGTTCAAATTAGCCACGAGGAATCTTGGCTTATGTAATATTACATGTAAACAGGAAGTGACTCAAACACAATTTACTTTTAGCTATATTATGTACAGATGAATCAGTTCAGGCGTAACATGTTAATTAAGATAGCGATTAATATTTACAGAAGGAAATTATCATTAGCATAACGAATCATTTACAACATACTGAATGAGACAAAGATATCCGGGAAAACATACGTCATGATTGTTTCCTAACCAATAACACGTGGCATGATAATTTACGAGGCTCAATCAATACACATCTTGATCAGAAAGTGTTACAAAGTCTAGTCCTCAGGATAAAATATCTTCCCTCTCAACCTCCCAAAAGCCACCAGCTAGCGAGGTGTACCATAGCGCCATAAGACTCAGTTTCCACATCAGTTTTGATACATAAATTCGGAAAATTTTGTTTTGTTTTTGGTTAAAACAGAAAACACCAAATCATACATTGTAGATTAGACCAGGTACACGCAGATTTATAGAGACCAAAACTGTACTGTTAAATGAAATAACCCTACTTACGTATACATTACTTCACACTAAAACAATACACCATTACCCTTTGAATTTGTCTAATTGTCTCCCAGAAACAGCAGACTGTAAACATGCTTTATCTAGGTTCATGTTAGCGAAACGGACATGCCAACAAAGACGCACTCGGCAAAACATCTTTAAAAACCTTTTCTGACACTCCTCAGAACAGAGACAGAAAGAACAGACACCCGACAGTGTTGCAAACAAAACAGCACACACTTTGGAACATGTGCTGCACTCCCTACAATGGCAAGGAAGTGAGATTCTATCTGCTTGATGAAACCAAAAGCAGCCTCTGAAGGTACAACTAGATTCACAAACAATTTACCGGGCACATGATACGCTTTTAAGATAAGATAATACTGGCGAGGTGCTGTCACCTTCTCAGACTTGTCCTTCAGCAAATCAGAAGTGACAAAAATAATCCCTGGAGCAGGAAACAAGAGGGACAAACGACAAACACAAATCTCCAAACACAGCTAGGTGGCTGGTGCGCAACAGAAAACATTCACCTGGTCCGGGTATCGAACCCGGGACACCTCCATTTCCAGTGGAGCGCTTTACCAACTGAGCTAACCAGGGGTTAAACGTCAGTAGAGTAAACAAATTGCATTATAATCTTAGTTCTGAGTCATTTTCTCTACAAAAAGTTTGATAAGAAATCCTCAGACATATAATGTGCAGGAGTCGTCAATTACACTTGATTTTGTGTTCAACCTGAAAAGCATATTGATTCTTTTTTTTTTTTTTTTTTTTTTTGGACATGGCCTGGTACGGTACCGCTTGGTGTATCCACACGACGGACCAAATTGCTCTTTTGGTCCGCGGGCAGCGCATCACGTGATCTTACGTCACCGGTCTTCGAGGTCCGCTGGCGGTCCGCGGCCCGCGCTTCTGAGAAATGCCAAGCGACTTTTCTCGCCCGGACCTTGGCGGCGGACCGCGGCGTTTTTAGCATATTTGAAGCGCTAAGTCTGGCAACAAGCTGACTTTTGTTGTTTAAATTGGAATCCAAATCCAAAGTCATTTTCTTTTGGCGCCAACTGTTGAAGACGAAGAAGACGAACCTTTTGTTGTGCGACGATGGCGGCATTACAGTGTTCTAGAGGACGTAGTGGCAAGAGCGGCGCCCGCTTACAATGGGCCGAGTGAAGACGGTCAACGTAGATGCCGCGAGTGGCGCTGGAGTTCCGTGCCCTAGGAGAATTTGTGGCACATGGAAGATGTGCCAAGGTATATGTACAGATGGTAGCAAAACTTGGGCCAAAACACGGTACAAAACAAATTGCCAGCGATATCAACCTAGAGGGTCACGTGGTTGCATTGCGTTTGACGCGCGACTAGGAGACGTTATGGCAAACTTTAATACAAATAAATTTATATTAAATTAAATTATATAAGTTGTATTTTTAAATTTTGTATATTACTGTTAGTTATCTGAAATAAGCTTTATTGCCATCGAAAAAAGCAGAAATAGGTTATTTAACCTGTTCTTAGCGCCCTCTGAACTCCACAAGCAACAAGGCTGGCTTGTAATAGCGATAATTTGAAGAGACCTCGTGCTGCGCGAAAAGGCCGGCTTATGACGTCCGTATGATTGTTGTTTCACAGGACTCCACGTTATTTTTTAATTGTTCTACCGGTACTTTACACAGTATGAAAAGTTTTGTTCGCTCAGCGTGATTACCCCAGTTACGTTCGCGGGAGCGTAACGTCAGAGTGATATAGGATCAGTCGCCTTCATGCGGTTGGACGCTGCTACGTCCGACGGGCTCAACGTCCTTTGTGACAATGAGCTCCGCACGTTATGCAACGAGACGTTGCTCCGTAGAAGGACGCCGAAGAGACGACCGCGCGGCTGGCGTCTCGCTGCATCGGTTTCCTATCGACACTCGAAGGTGAGAATCTGTTACTGTCAGTGAGATGCCTGCTGTGTTCTGTTAAGTGATGCCATGCCCCCCTTGTAAAGTATTTTCCTATCTGTTGTTAGTTTTCATAAATCTATCACGGTTGGCTGGATGTGCACAATGACAAATAACAAAGCTACACTCGGCCCACTACTGCACTGCCTGGAGGCGTGGCGTGTTTTTACTAGAACTGTTTAGCTTTCAATTCGCTCTTCCTTTGCACCGTTGTTTGCGCTTATTATGAAATCGCCCAGGATAATCGAATTTACCTGTGCTGGTTTTGCCTACAGGAGTATGGGGTCATAATTATCGACGCTCTAACCAATATGTTAGTATGTTATCAATCTTTTTGCTGTTCTTGGTTTTAAAAACCTTGCACAACTTGACAAGGAATGCAAGCTCTTATTGGCTACCATTTACATATTTATAAACATTCTTGGAGTTTACTGATCTGGGTTATTTGTCACCTTGCAGCATCAAGTAAGGGCCGCCGCATTGACAAGAGAAAAATGGACACACTGAGTGCCAAGGTACGACAGATCCAACAACGAAACAAGAGGCTGCAAAGAAGGCTGCAACGGCAGCGTCAGATGAGGACTGTTGCTCAAGTAGTTGAGAGCATCCGCGTTCATGGCAGCCGTCGCTGCACTCGTTGAGGCCCAGCTTAGGATGAGGGATGTAAGCGGGTTCGGTCGAGGATGGTGCAGCCAGAACAAGGCTTTGGCTTTGGGCCTCTTTTTCATGGCCCAAAAGGCTGTAAGTATTTTAGGCGACTGCTTAGGTTGTCACCAGCCCGATCACCGCAGCTGTGGCTTCAGTGTGTTCCACTGAGAGTTGGATTTTACCCCGACATTTTCGAGCGGGTAAAGAGGCGAGCAACTTCCTTTTCACGAGCCGATCGGGCCGGCGGCATAGTCTTTGATGAGATCCACATTAAAAGGAGGTCTCAGACAACCCCTCATCTGACAGGTTCGAAGGGCTTGTATAGCATATTAATGGTGCGCAAGATGCAAACCTGTCAAACACGGCTGTCGTGTTTCTGGCAAAAAGAATTCGAACACCATGGAAGCAGCCACTTCGCTACTTTTTTGCTCATAAGGGCACGACTACCATTGTCCTACAGGATCTTCTTTGCCAGTGCTACAGCGTCATTGTGGATGTTGGCCTGGAGCCAGTAGCTGTGGTATGGGATCAAGGGAGCCAGAACGTCTCTCTTTTTTCACGCCTTGTAATTTCCGAGAAGCCTTACATATATGTCAATGGCAAACCTCTCTTTTTTCCTTTTTGATGAGCTGCATCTGCTGAAGTGCCTCAGAAACATGTTATTTAAGTATTACTTCAATGTTTGTGATCACGTGGTGAAAACCTCGCACATAAAGGAAGCTCATGAAAAGGACCGGACATTTGAGATTTGTTCTATGACCAAGATAAACGAGAAGCACTTTAATCTGACGTTTTTCTAAAAGATGTCGGTGAAACTAGCGGCCCAAGTGTTTAGCAACCACTGTGCTGCTGCAATGTATGCCTTTCTAACGTTCCAGCAATTGCCAGCTGCTGCTAATCACACAGCGAGATTTATTCAAAAAATCGGCCGTCTCTTTGACAACCTAAAAGCTCGCACAAATTTTCCAAGACGCCCTTTGCCTCTGCACTGCATAATGGCTCTGTCCATAAGAAGTTTTTCAAAGAAAGCATTGAAGTTTTTGAAAACCTGCAAGCACTCGGATGTAGAAGGCAGCCAAACTGCATTCGTGGCTTCTGCTTGACATTGAGGTCTCTGAGGATGCTCTGCGATCACCTCACAGTTAATTATGGTTTTACCTAGCTTTTAACCCGCCACTTGAACTACTGTAAGTGCCACTGTATTTGAGTGTGAAAGGCGCTGCTGACTCGGACTTTGGAAACCTATCAGTTCCCTTCCCTTCTTCCACATCATTCGTTGAGGCTTGTGAGCGTGTTTTTCGAGGCGAGCATTAACAACCTTATTTCAAAGGAGGGCATAGGGCGTACTCTTCGTGTACTTTTTTATCAGGAGGTCCAAACGTATCTTGCTGTATGTAACCACGATGTGTATGACAATTTGTTTTCACTGTTTACTAAAGTCAAACTATACTGGTTTGCACGAAAAAAACCACACTGAACTCGTTGATGCATCAGCAAAGTGTAAAGCTAGGCAACAGGTGCAAAGGCTAAGCACGTGAGACCACACAGAGTACATTTTCAAAGCAGTATATTTGCTTTTTTAGCTTTTCGAATGGTGTAAAATACTTTATTTTCGTGGGCTCAATATTTCGTATTGTGTCTCTTTTGAGAAAATCTGGCGGGCGCAAAATTTCGCGATCAAGAGCGATATTTGATGCTTTCATATCCATGGACGACTTTTTTTTTAATTCTTATCAAATTGTGAAATTTTCGAAAAATAGGTTATCGCGAAAATTAAGGTGCTTACAGTGTTTTGGGTTACAGACTGCTCATGCGGTTTTGTCACTGATTCAAACCTCTGGTTTTAAGGTCCAAAAAACACTGGCCTATGCCGTGCAGCGCACTGGAGTGCTCCAAAATAATTTATGCGTGCACGGAAGGCTCCAGAGTACGCAGCACCATCCAAGTTAAAAAGTTTTCTGGATGATCGTACCTTGTCCAAGAACGGCAAAAAACAGCTGTTATTTTTTCTGCTTTTTCTTAAGTGTTAACACAGCTTTCCACGAAACAGTTTAATATATGGGATATTGATGGCTGTCTATAAACTGACAATGCCCACACAACAGGCAGCCAATTGTACAGTGTGTGATGTGTTATCCTGTCATAATGAGATATATGTATTCGTCTAGTTTTCTTCTACATTAAAACTAGATACTGATTGTATGCTTCTGATGAGTGTCTTGGTTGAGTGGTTGTAAGCAGTTGTATGTGAATAAAATGTTAGTGCAACATTGGACTTGCATTAGAATTACTGTCGTGTGACTTAAACGCTAACACACTCAAGCAACGGTATTGTTATCCACTTTTTTGTGAGGTCAGTCACCTTTAAGCCGCTCCCATATTTCTGAAAAAGCTGAAGGAAAACGCAAAACACGGTTCTTTCAAAGTAGTTCTGTAGGATGAAAAAAAAAAAAAAAAAGACTCTCAAAGCGATCTGCCTAAAAAAGGCGGCTGCGTAAAAGAAAACGATTTTCGCGCAGAATTAGAGGTCCAAACGAGATGGTGTAGATTCAACAAAACGAAAGAACAAACAAAAGAAAACAAAAAAACCGAGACTTTAGGCAAGAAGGACGACGCACTAAAAAGTTTCAAACGTAGCTTGGCACAGCTTTGAGACTTTTTAGTGTGACTAAAAAGCTTTGTTTGAGACTTTTTAGAAAGCGTGATTGCAGGCAAAAACGACGATCGTCCTTTTTTTCTGCAGTCCCAGTTTCTAAAAAGTCTCAAACAAAGCTTTTTAGTCACACTAAACGATCGTCCTTTTTGCCTGCAGTCCCGGTTTCTTGTACTATTTAATTTTCGCGCCGAAAAGCACACCAAAGTGACGTCACGTTTTTTTTTTGTTTTTTTTTCGGAAGTGACGTCATTTCCTGTTTATTTTTTCTTCCGCCGGAAATGCTATCACGACACATAGATGGCGCTAGCGAAGCCACACCAGCCGCCATTTTTTCGACACGTGGGCTTCTATGGAAGCTTCGCTACCATATGTACATATACCTTGGATGTGCGATGAGCGAAGAAGACGACAAAGCTGAGGCGGTACGCTTCTCCCGAACGTAGCACCGTAGCACTTTTCTTTGTGGTGTAGTGGTGGGGAGTCTTCCCTGCTCCGTTGCCGTCTCGGTTATAAATGCAAATAAAAAGACGGACGCACACACTGCTTCGCGCCGGGATGCAAGCTGGGCTACCCGGTCAACAAGGGCAGCCACCAGCGATCGTAAGCCGTCGCTGTTTCGTGCGCCAAAGGAGGAGTCGCGCAGACTACAGTGGGGAAACAAATCTTAATCAAGAAGATAAACGCCTCGACGAGACATCAGCGGTGTGCGAGAGACACTTTGAACCGCGCCTCATCCTTCGGGACTATGTGCACATCGTCAATGGCGAAGAGGTTTTGTAGTCTTTTTTGCGTACCATGTTGCTGGATATTTGTCATGTGCTTGCTGTGTATGTCAATGAAGTGCATTACTACTTTTGAGAAGTCATAAAGCAGTGAGTTGAGAATAAGTTTTTTTTTTTTTTCATATTACGGGTTGTTGAAGTTTGTGTTCATATCGTATTTAAATGCTTCATGTACGCCCAATCGAGGTTTTTTTTCTTCATAGACTGCCTTCCACAAAAAACAATTTGTTATATGTTTGCCAGTTGCAGTGGCACCTTGGCCGTTCCCAAACGCGCTCCGCCTTGCACCTTACATACACTGGTCCCCGCATCAGCAACACGATGACAAAAAAACAATACACCAGTTTATTGTTCCTCTCACCATTAAAAAAGTGAGAGATTTATTTGTGTATTTTTCCTTCTTATATCAGTATCGCGTGGTTTCTTTCGTAGCTATTAAGCGTGCAGCCCAAGTGATAGCGCGTTGCTGAACGTCCTGTCAGTGCTGAGAAAGGGTTGGGGGGGTCGATATCAATCAAATTATCTCCATCAAAAAGAGGCGAATAATAAAAGTAGAGGATAGCACACACTCTAGAGGCATTAGTGCAAAGGAAAACCTACAATTTTTCAAATTAGCACTTGTTCTGCGTCGCGAAAAGCTCCAGTCGAACCACTGTATAGTACACGACGAGCAGCGCCGACGACGAGGCTGACGGGGGCACGTTCCTGTACCGCCAACGTCAAGGAGGTTATAATGGGCAGGAGGTGGCATCCCTATCCCCAATGCATGGAGCGAAGTGTAACGGAAGTAGGCGTGGCCATGAGCCGCAACGAGCATTTCTTGACCAATGGGAAGCCTAGTGAGTGGGCGCCGCCATTAATTTCGGTGCAAACAACCGCGTTGCGATGACATTTCCGTGGCAACGCGATTGTGTGCACCGAAAGTAATGGCGGCACCCACTGTTATTTGAAACAGCGCTTAACGGGAGACTTTTAAACCGGTATGGTCGGGATTGGATGAGATTATTACAAACGAACGCCTGGTTGCCCAGCAGAAAGTAAGTGACTAGAGTTGAGACGCTCTAGACGACGCACCGACTGAATCGGTGTCGAACAGGCGAGATTTCGAGCCCAACACTTGCCTGACCAGTAGGACTAGGAAGTCGGCGTGTAGCGGACGCTCTCGACACCGCGCGACCGCGCCTGGAGCGTCGTCTCGAACGAGTCGTCGTAGAGCGACTTTGGAAAGCGATCGCGAGTCAGTCATCGTAGGCACGAACGCTGAGAAGGGCATCGCGGGTTGAGAAAGCCGTACAAATTCTGCTTCGAGAAGATGTTGGTTTCACTCCGCCGTGATGAGTATTCGGGTTCGCATCGAAACATCTTTGGTGCGCCGATCGAATCGAAAGCCAGCCGCGACAGCGAGCAGACGAAGCAGACCGCAGGCACGGAGCAGACGTAGCCTAAGCCTAACGACCGAGCGGAGAGCAGACGATGGGAGCATGGTTGAATTTAGTTTGGATGAGAGAGCGTCGGTGCGCGGGGCAGTCTGGGATTGGGTTGTTCTTCCGGCGTCGCTGGGTATGACGTCATGCCGGGTCCTGCCCTATTTAAACGTCCTTGGCCAACGTTAATGTCCGCTGAGCTCTAGACATGAAGCGCGTGTGTCGCCGGCGCTTCGTTCTTTTTTATTCAAGCCTCTTGCCATTGTTCCTAGGGTATTATACTTCGTTTCACCTCCGGACGGGACATCGTCGGCGTTTTTCCCGCATGACAAACTCCGTCCTCTCTACTACTTTACGGAATTCCTCCTCCTCCTCCTTCGTTTCACCTTCGGTCCGAGCGCGGACGATGGTATGAACCGAAGGGCCAATCAAACAACGCAAAAAGCGCAACGTCATGGCGTGCTCTCTGCGCTTGATAGGACTAGCCGGCGGAGGAGTACGCACAGAGAGACGGCGAACACCTGCTAGTCCTATCAACTGCAGAGAGCACGCCATGACGTTGTGCCTCTTCGCTGTTTGATGTGGATTCAGCTCCTCACGTGACTGAATTCGGCGAATAGCAGCGCCGCGCGTTCGAGGCGCGCGGCGAGCTCAAAAGCCGGGGAACGTACGCCGGGGCGCATGCAACGTCTACTTTGCTGCACGACACTTGATACGGCTCCTCACGTGATCGGATCTCGGCGAATAGCGGCGAGGGCGGCACGCGGCACGTGGAATCAAACGCGCAACTCTGGCTCCCGTAGGGAGCCTATACAGGAACTCTATAGGGCACAGAACAGCAGCGCTACGGTGTCGTCTACGCGCAAACTCTTCACGCGGTGGCCGCCGCTCTTGCCACTACAACTCTCTAGAACACTGTCGCGGCATGGTGCGACGATGTACCTTTTTACTTCATCGCGCTCGTGGAGCAATTCCCCGCTCTGTGGGATTGCCCTTTTCGGATCACTTAAGTCCTCCTCGTCCTCAATAGTCAACGCCAGGGCCACCGCGGCCAAACGTCTCTTTCGTTCGGCCTCCATCTTGGCTCCTTACAAATAGCGTCAAAGCAGCTGGCTGCATGCGTTTGGCGGAGCTGTGAGGCCTCACAGCTCCGCCAAACGCATGCAGCCAAATGGCGAGACACATGGACAATAAAACAACCGACGCGTTGAAAAATATAAAGTTTCCTGAACGCCGTTCACTCCCCGCGGATATTTTAGAGGGCAATAGACCCTTTTCAAAAGTCAGAGTCCTCTTGTGGCAGTCCAAAAAGCTCCAATATTGCCGCTCTAATGGCGGTGATAGGAGATCATGCGCGGCTAAATCAAGCACCCTCGATTTCGTGCATCGAAGGTGACGTGAAACGGCCAACATCTTTTCCTTTTTCTGCTCTATGCTTTCGAAGACGTTCGATTTTTCTGGTGTGGAGAAACAGTGTAGTTCCGCCATTAGAGCGTCGGGTCTGGCTCTGCACAAGGTGGGTAGACTGACTTTCGGAAAGGGTCTCTTGCACATATTTCAATGTGATCAGATTTATATGACGGGCCGGCCCTTTAGTCGTGCATGTGTTTGGCTCTTTGTGGATTTCCAGGAAAACGTGATGACGTGAAAGACTGGGGTTTCCAAAATTCTAGCTTGATTAATTAAAGACCTCAATAACACAACCAATAAACTTTTTTTTTTTTTTTGGGGGGGGGAGGGGGGTTAAGTGTCTCATTTAGGTAGCTGGGTGTTTATTTTGACCAAAACAACGAGACTGAAGAACACAAAAAATGATGCTCAGGTTTAGATATTGAGTTTGGTAAACATAAAGTAGGGCTGGTGCGGGAGTTGTTGTAAGAGAATGCCAAGGTTAAAAATTAACTCTCAGAAATAAATCAAAAGAATTAATTTTAATACTAGTTAAGTTATAAATGCAATGACTGGAGAGTTAAAGAATTTGGGTCTGTGAATAGCTCTACAAAGAGTTTAAGCAATGTACCAGTATCAATTTGGTGATTTATGCGCGCAATTATTGGCGTGCAAAAATAAAAAAAAATATATACAGACGGGTAGAGTTTGACGTTGTATAAAATATAGTGTAAGCACGCACATGGTAGATTATTAATACCTAAACAGCGATGCGTTTTACTCTACCGTTGAGCGTATCGAAAGTTAAGGGTGCATCGAAAGCTAAAGCTTGTAAACATATACTGCTCAGGCCGTAATGTTTAAATGTTCATAGTACTTTATTACCCTCAGATTTGGTGTAAGTCTTCTCCTGATTGCTTACAACAGAAAAAAGTAAACACTCTAACTCTGGGTTGATTGAAAAACTGCACGTGCTGACAGCTACAAATCATCTCGGCACCGATTATAAGTATTCATTGCATGCCAAGGGTCTCGTGCTTAGAACGAGTTTTTCTTACGTGATTTCATACGATTGCTGTTGTTCTTGACAAACAACATTGTTTACACACGTAAGCGGCCAGATATAAAGTTTTGATTGTGGCAGACGTGGCAGGTAGCATAGGCTGTTTTGCAATCCGCGAAATAGGAAGCTCCTGGGTTACCTTGGTATCTAATGCATGTAGCACACAAAAAAGCACGACCAGAATCGTAGTGGGATACGAAAACAATAACAATAAACAAGTGTGCAATCACGTAAAAAATGATGGCATTGCACATATGCAGAAGGTAAGCTTTGTTTTACTAAATACATTACCACCAGTAAAATATTAGGTTTTATCTTACGAGCCAAGCGGAACATACGAGCGCAAGCATGCTGCTTTGAACTACTGTCCCAGTGAACAAGCGCACCATTTAAAGCATAAAGCTCTGTTTTATAGCTTCTGGTGCACTCAAACGTTTTAAAACACAATCATAATCAATTCCGTTATTCAATTATTTTTCTATTAAGTGCGCCTATGATTTTGTTTTAACTTTTGCGGCAACATGCCACTTTTCTTGGGTATATAATATTTTTCCAGAAGTCCGACAACTAGAGTTTGTTTCATCATAAGTAAGAGCCGTATAATCAAAGATGTAGGCGACAGAAAACGCGCGATCACGCGGACGCATATTAAAAATGCAATCTAACGGCGCATTCAAAGTTAGTCTTAGTTTTTTTGGAGAGCAGGAGGTTTGTAGGGCGACATTGTTACCCGTTGTAGATTATAAATTTAGCCAGTGCATTCCAACGTTTAGCTCGGGGTCTTTAACGTCCATGAGGCAGATAGACGCTTTACACACGAGCCAGAATTAGCCGCCATTGCTGACCTTCTCTTGTTTTACCGAGATACCGAGCCACTGAAGTTGGTGTGGACGAGTCTCCACAAAGGCCAATGCTGGGGAGAAAGACAGAATAAAATCTAAGATGACAATAACCTGGCCTGCTATGGTAATAATGAAGTGAAGTAACCGTAATAAGGGGAAACAAAAACTGAAGGTCAGTTTTGGCGGCGCCCATGCAGAGCTGCTGAAAAGTGTCTATATGTGATACACGATCGCACGACGGTAGGATGCAGATGGGCGATAGAACCCAGGGTCCCTGCTAAAGCCCCTTGATAAAGGCGTTCTTTACAAGTTCCGCCAACTATTTTGGTGGAAACGCGCAAGACACGTGCCATGAGCGGGTGCTCCGTGGCCATTCGCTTCCAAGGACCAGTCATTTTAGTGCTGCGCTGCCATTTTCGTGCAAGGGCCGCTCGAGACACGGGCTTCGTGCACTGCCATATCTGACGTTACTTAAAGGAGCTGTGCAACGATATTCAATTGGAATGTTTTTCACTTTACACGAGCTTACTGGCACTAGTGGGACTCAAGGATACTCGCATGCAATGCCACTGGCCAAGAAACTCCTTTGTTGCGGTGTAATTTCAAGGACAAAAGCGATCATTTTCATTCAATCTCTCCCTTGCAAAATTCGATGACGTAACGCGGGGATCGCAGTACACCCGTATGACGATATTTGAATGCGGTTCATAGATTGGACCCGAGCATTGCGTGGGCACTCGATTTAGGCTCGTGATAATTGATAGCTCGAGAAGCATTCGAGTAGTGGCCCGTGTCCAATCGCTGCAACGACGACAATAGCCGAGCCATAACAATGTCTGGAACTCAGCGCGTGTCCTGTGCTTTGCCAACCCCAGCGCGTGGCTATGATCAACATTGGCGGCATATAATCGGCTCCAGATCACGTGGCCGCTTGTTCTGGCTGCGAGTTGAGGGCGTGAACGCTGCTCGTTGTTTTTTAATTTTTTTCTGGGACTTCTAATGCGTCGGGTGAAAAACGAAGGAGTGTTTCATAGGTCATTAACGTCAGGGATCCGTTCTAAGCGGTATTTGCGCAAAGTAAAAAAATTGTTGCATAGCCCCTTTAAGGGGGATTCAACCGCTATTTATTTGTACCCTTCTCCTCATAGATGGCGCAGAATTTTTCCGGAACAAACGAGTTGCACGTTCGCAGCTGCGCATGCAGGTCGGGCGCTCGAGGTGGGCTCGGGCCACGGGCTGTTCGCCGCCGATCTCGAGCTAGACCTTCTTCGCTCTGCGTCCGCCGCTGCAGGAAGCGGCCAACAGGCGGCGTGAGATACGAGCCAGTACATACGTAGATTACAGTGGCTTACAAAACGTAGAATAAGCTCTGATTTCTGAATGAATTCGAAGTTCCATCCACGTTCGAAATTATCGAAAGCACAAGGTGCGGCGTTGCGGCTGTGGGGAAGAAAGAGCCAAGGCATCCGACCTCTTCGAATTCTCAAGCGTTCTCTGCCTCGCAGCGTGCGTATAGCGCGCGCCCCGAGAACGTCGTCTTTTATTTCTTTTGATTGTTTTCCTGTTTAGATCTGTGTCACCACAGATATGCCCCCCTCTGGGAGGATTTATATGTTTTATAAATTCTTCCAACTGACACTTTTTTGTGGCCGGAGATTGTATGTCGGCGTAGTAGCCTCTAGATGAGCAGGCTTGAGTCGGTGGAGGGCAACGGCATCGTCTTTCCCGTTCATGCGTAGGACGAACGTGTCCGTCCTTTTCTGTACCACGGGAAACGGTCCCTGATAGTGAGGACGTAGTGGCTTTCTGTGATGTTCCTGTCGGACGAACACGTGGGTGGCAGTCTTTAGGTCCTCCGTAACGTATGGTGACTTGGTCTTCCCGACCCGAGTTGGAATTGGGCGGAGTTTTTCGAACACTTCTCTGAGGGTCTCGGCGTAAGTTTGGGGCTTTGCCGACGATGGCGTGTCGGACTCGAAGAAATCTGATGGCAACCTCAGGGGAGTGCCATAGACGAGCTCGGCGGTGGAACATCCGAGGTCTTCTTTAAGGGCAGTCCGGACGCCAAGGAGCACGATCGGCACTTGGGAAACCCACTCGTTAGGCCTTCCATGGGCCATCAATGCCGATTTCAGATGGCGATGAAAGCGCTCCACAAGTCCGTTGGATTGCGGGTGGTAAGCGGTCGTCCGCAACCGTGTCGTCCCAAGAATGCGGGTTAACTCTGCGAAGAGCGACGACTCAAATTGTCGTCCCCGGTCTGTGACTATCTCGGACGGGCATCCGAACCTGGAGACCCACGTGGAGATGAAAGCGGTGGCGACGGTGGAATTGCGACTCTGCCTGCACGAACCAGACTCGAGGGTTGCGGTCCCAGTACGGCGGAAGCCGAACCGCAATAGCCGCTTGTGGAGCTTGGGTCGAGTCCGGAAGTTGCCCATGATGCATGCTCGGGCACTTATTCGGGTCACCACTTGTGGGGAAGAAAGAGCCAAGGCATCCGACCTCTTCGAATTCTCAAGCGTTCTCTGCCTCGCAGCGTGCGTATAGCGCGCGCCCCGAAAACGTCGTCTTTTATTTCTTTTGATTGTTTTCCTGTTTAGATCTGTGTCACCACACGGCCATTTGGACCACCACATTTAACATGCAAATGCTGTTTTGCAAAAATATATACATATATATTGTCACGAACGACAATTGATGAAGCAATAATAACTGAAGAAACTAAACGTTTAATGGGGCGAACTTGTGCCCAAAAATAAGAAAAGGAAAAACTATAACAGAAGAGAACAGAGCGTCGCGGGCGTCGAGGTCGGCGTGAGAGCAGAGTCGGACGCTGGGGCGAAACTGACCCCGGTTCGCCACGCGGAGCCCCTTATGTACATGCGCAAGCTTCTGGAATAATCAGCGTAGAATGTTCGACGCGTAGAGCATTCGGACCTCGAACACGCAACAGGATTCTCGAATTTACCAGAAAACTAGATTGCAGGAATAACAAAAGATGCGTCGCACCCAGGGATCGAACCCTGGGGGGCTATGTTGCGCTTTTTGGACTCCCAGGAGACTAGGGAGAGGGAAGTGACTTCAACAACGCAGCAAATGCAGATTGGATGTTGATTTTGTTTTTTTCTGTCAACATCCAATCTGCGTTTCTCTAGTCGTTGACGTCACTTCCCTCTTCCAAGTCTCCTGGGAGTCCAAAAAGCGCAACATAGCACCCCTGGCTTTTCGCGTGGGAGGCATGCACGATAACCGTTAGGCCACGCGCGCGCTGCCTCCTTGGCCAGCTGCGCGCGCGGCATTACTCCCCCTTTTAAAAAGTGCATCGCCCCGATGCAAAACAGAACAAAACAAAGCAAATAAAAAGAACGGTAAACTAAAGAGTCATTTGGAACACTTAAGGTCCACAGTCCTATCGAGCGTAGTACGGTTTCAGGCGCACGACGTGGACGACTTCAGGTCGTGGTGGGCGGCGTGATGATGTCCTTGTTCCGTCGGGCATCACCTCGTAGTTCAGATCTCCAAGTCGACGAAGTACCTTGTAGGGTCCGAAATACCGTTTCAGGAGTTTCTCGCTGAGACCACGGCGGCGAATCGGTGTCCAGTCCCATACCCGGTCTCCGGGCTGGAAGTGGACGTCCCGACGACGAAGGTTGTACCGGGTAGCGTCGACACGTTGTTGATCTTCAATTCGGAGTCGGGCGAGCTGGCGAACTTCTTCGGCTCGTTGAGCAACCACTTGGGCGTCGGGGCTTCCATCGTCAGCTGGTTCGTGGGGTAGCATCGCGTCGAGCATGGTCGTTACTTTCCTGCCATGTACCAGCTGAAAGGGTGTCACCCCGGTGGTCTCTTGCACGGCCGTGTTGTAGGCAAATGTGACGTACGGCAACACCTCGTCCCATGTCTTGTGCTCCACGTCGACGTACATGGAGATCATGTCGGCGATGGTCTTGTTGAGTCTTTCCGTCAGCCCGTTGGTCTGCGGGTGGTACGCCGTGGTGCGACGATGGCTGGTGTGGCTGAGACGAAGGACTTCCTGTGTCAGCTGGGCCATGAACGAGGATCCACGGTCTGAGATCAAGACTTCGGGGGCGCCGTGCCGGAGGACAATGGACTCGATGAAAAACTTGGCGACTTCAACAGCCGTTCCTGATGGAAGGGCTTTTGTCTCGGCGTACCGTGTGAGATAATCGGTTGCGACGATTATCCATCGGTTTCCTTGCGTCGATGGTGGGAATGGCCCAAGTAAGTCCATTCCAATTTGCTGAAACGGGGCAGATGGCGGCGCAATAGGCTGAAGAAGTCCTGCCGGTCTCGTCGGTGGTTTTTTTCGTCGCTGACACTCGTGGCAAGATCGGGTGTAGTGGTGCACTGTCTTCGCGAGCTTGGGCCAGTAGTATTTTTCGCGTATCCTGGCGAGAGTTCTGCTGTAGCCAAGGTGTCCCGCCGTCGGGTCATCGTGGCAGGCTTGAAAAATTTCTTCTCGAAGACTGGAAGGGACCACCAACAGCCACGCCGTGTTGTTGTCGCTGAAGTTCTCCTTGTAGAGCACACCTCGTCGGAGGGAGAAGGTTGGCAGTGTTCGTACAAAACTGCGGGGAACGGCACTTCCTTGTCCCTCTAGGTGCTCGATGAGTGCTCGCAGCTCAGGGTCATCTCGTTGAAGTGCTGCCATGTCGCTGACATCGAGAGCGCCGAGGAAACACTCATCGTCGTCCTCTTTGGTGCAGGCAGGAGCGGCCTCGACTGGGGCCCTTGACAGGCAGTCGGCGTCATTGTGCTTCCGGCCGGACTTGTACACCACGGTCATGTCGAACTCCTGCAGTCGTAGGCTCCACCGGGCGAGGCGTCCGGAGGGGTCCTTCAGATTCGCCAGCCAGCAGAGCGAGTGGTGGTCTGTGACCACGCGAAAAGGACTTCCATACAAATATGGGCGAAACTTTGTTATTGCCCAGACGACAGCGAGGCACTCCTTTTCAGTAGTTGAATAGTTCCTCTCCGCGTTAGACAGCGTCCTACTTGCGTATGCGATGACTCGCTCTGCGCCGTCCTGCATTTGGACTAGTACCGCACCCAGTCCGGTGTTACTGGCGTCGGTGTGGATCTCGGTTTCAGCAAACTGGTCGAAATGGCCAAGAATCGGGGGCGTCTGGAGTCTTCGTTTGAGCTCGTCAAATGACCTCTGGTGTTCTTCTGTCCACTCGAACTTTACGGCGTCCTTCGTGAGGTGTGTCAGCGGTGCGGACAGCTTGGCGAAGTCTCGAACAAAGCGCCTGTAGTAGGCACAGAGTCCGAGAAATCTTCTCACGGCCTTCTTGTCAGCCGGCGGCGTAAATGCAGCTACGGCGCGGGTCTTCTCGGGGTCAGGTAGAACGCCTTTGTTGTTCACGACGTGGCCAAGGAACTTTAGTTCCCCATAGGCGAACCGACATTTTGTTGGCTTGAGTGACAGGCCGGCGGTCTTGATGGCTTGAAGCACGGCTCGAAGTCGTCTGAGGTGTTCGTCGAAATCTCGTGAGAATACCACGACATCGTCCAGGTAGACGAGGCAGCTCTGCCATTTCAGACCTGCCAGCACGGTGTCCATGACGCGCTGGAAGGTGGCTGGTGCTGTACAAAGTCCGAACGGCATCACTTTGAATTCGTACAGTCCGTCGGGAGTGACGAAGGCAGTTTTCTCCCGGTCACGTTCGTGACTTCAATCTGCCAGTAACCACTCTTCAAGTCCATTGACGAAAAATATCGGGAGTGGCGCAATCGGTCTAACGTATCGTCGATGCGGGGGAGCGGATAGACGTCCTTCTTCGTCACAGCGTTCAGTCGACGATAGTCCACGCAGAACCGCAGGGTTCCGTCCTTCTTTACAAGTACGACCGGGGACGCCCATGGACTTCTTGAGGGTTGAATGATGTCGTCGTCGAGCATCTCCTGGACTTGATCTTGAATCACTTTTCTTTCCTTTAAGGAGACTCGATACGGCGACTGGTGGACAGGGAGTGCGTCGTCGTCGGTAATAATGCGATGTTTCGCCATTGGTGTTTGGCGAACTTTCGATGTCGTGGCAAAACAGTCACTGTATTCGGCGAGGAGATCAACCAGTTGCCGGCGCTTCGGAGCTGGGAGCTCGGGGTCGATGTCGAGCGGCGGCGTTGTCGTGCTCTTCTGCTGTGACGACAAGGTTTCTTCGGAGATTGCGGTGACCACGGCTGGCGCCTGAAGCTCCTCGACGTTGCCCACGGTGGTGCCCTTCGTTAGGTGCTGCGGATCCTCTCGAAAGTTTGTCACGAGAACAGTTGCACGTCCTTCTTGGAGATCCGTTACGCCTCGTGCGACGCCGATTCCTTTCTCAAGAAGCAGTTGGACGCTGCCTTCCAGAAGAGCTTCACCGTGCATGGCTGCGTCGGTTATGACGGTGACGAAAACACTTGACCGCGGCGACAGATTCACATGGTCGGCTAAAACTCGGATCGCGGATGACGTCGTGTTGGCATCCACCGGTGGCAGAACAGGCTTTCGCAGCGTCAACTGGTTTGCCCCGAGGTCGATGACGGCGCCATACTCGCAGAGGAAGTCCATTCCGAGGATAACGTCCCTCGAACAGTCTTGCAGAACGACGAACTTCACAGGGCACGTCTCACCGTGGATCTCAACGCGAGCAGTGCATCTCCCGACTGGTGTGATGAGGTGCCCTCCGGCGGTTCGTATTTGAGGTCCATCCCACGGCGTCGTGACTTTTCGAAGGCGGCGGGAGAGCCTCCCACTCAGAACGGAGTAGTCTGCTCCGGTGTCGACGAGTGCCGTCGCGTCGTGGCCGTCGATAATAACGTTGAGGTTGTTGGACACCGAAGCAGGAGCGTCGTTGCGATGCGCAGCGTCGGGAGAGTGGGAGCGCTCCGTCGTTCTTGGAGGCTCTTTACTTCGGTCGTCTTCGGCAACGCCACCTCCAGGCGTTGCCGCGCCTAGTTTTCCCGGCGACGCAGGGGAGACAGGCTTTCTCGACGGGGTCGTGGCGCTGGGGACGCTGAACGTCTGGGCGACGGTGAGCGGGATTCACGGCGGAGAGGCAGCGCTGAGGATGGCGAACTTCGGAGGTACTCCTCGATGTCGCGAGGGCGTTCGTCGTACCTTGGGCGTGGGTCGTTTGGGTGGAACCCGCGCAGCCCCAGTTGTCTGTAGGGGCATCGACGGTAAATGTGGCCGGCTTCACCGCAGTGATAGCACAACGGGCGTCGATCGGCCGTCCGCCACACGTCGGTCTTTCGCGGCGCAGCTTGTTCTGGGCGGACGTGCGCCCGATCTTCTTGGCGTCGGGAATACTGCGGCGCTGGAGGCTCACGTCGGGGTGGCGCCGTATACTGGTGAGCTGGGGGCGGTGATCGTCGAGTAGCTGCGGCGTAACTCAGCGTCGGCGGTTCGGGAGTGGCGCCGACGAGAACTTCTGGCTGCAGCGCCTGATGAACTTCTTCCCGGACAATCTCGGCGATTGAGGGCGAAGCTGGGCTTGCGGCGGCAGGTAGAAGCTTCTGAATTTCCATCCGCACGACGTCCCGGATGATCTCGCGGAGATCCGGGCTGTTGTAGCTAGTAGGCGAGAGGGCAGCGACGCCAGGAAGTCGCTGGTAGTGGGAGGCCCGTGATTGAAGGGCACGTTCAATGTTCGTCGCCTCGGTGACGAAACCTTCGACTGTCGTCGGAGGGCTGCGGACAAGACCGCCGAAGATGTTTTCCCTCACGCCCCGCATGAGGACGCGCAGTATTTTCTCCTCAGTGGCCTGAGGGTCTGCACGGGTACTCAGCCGCAGAACGTCTTCCACAAAGCTCGTGACGCTTTCGTTGGGTGCTTGAAACCTCGACTGAAGAAGATCTTCGGCCCGCTGCCTACGATGTTGGTTCATGAATGTCCGCTTCAGCTCGGTGACGCAGGTATCCCACGACGTCAGCGAATCCTCATGGTTCTCGAACCAGTTTCTTGCAGTATTCTCCAAGGAGAAGTAGAGATTTTGTAGGCGCTGTTCCGCAGTCCAACCGTTATGACGGGCTATGCGTTCATAATGTTGAAGCCAGTCCTCCACATCCTCATGGGCCTCACCGTGGAATGGCGTCGGATTGCGTGGGGCGACAGGCATGAAGACGACGGATGGAGCGGTCGAGGTCTGCGGCGACTGGTTGTTCATCTTCGGCCTGCTTGACTGCTTGGTCCTGGGTGGCAAAAGTCCAAACTCCGGTTGTAGGCCTTGAATGCGGCGACTTAGTCGGGTCTTGGTAATGTCTTCGTCGGTTCGTCGTGGGCTTGCTGTCGGACTTGCGCTCCGGGCCCTCGGAGGGGTACGCTCCAGGGGCATGCAGTAATACCCCGCACCTCCACCAAAATGTCACGAACGACAATTGATGAAGCAATAATAACTGAAGAAACTAAACGTTTAATGGGGCGAACTTGTGCCCAAAAATAAGAAAAGGAAAAACTATAACAGAAGAGAACAGAGCGTCGCGGGCGTCGAGGTCGGCGTGAGAGCAGAGTCGGACGCTGGGGCGAAACTGACCCCGGTTCGCCACGCGGAGCCCCTTATGTACATGCGCAAGCTTCTGGAATAATCAGCGTAGAATGTTCGACGCGTAGAGCATTCGGACCTCGAACACGCAACAGGATTCTCGAATTTACCAGAAAACTAGATTGCAGGAATAACAAAAGATGCGTCGCTCCCAGGGATCGAACCCTGGCTTTTCGCGTGGGAGGCATGCACGATAACCGTTAGGCCACGCGCGCGCTGCCTCCTTGGCCAGCTGCGCGCGCGGCAATATATATATATATATATATATATATATATATATATATATATATATATATATATATATATATATATATATATATATATATATATATATATATATATATATATATATATATATATATAGAACTTAATTTAAAGCTTGAAAACAAAAAAAAAAAAATAAAGTGGCAGTTTTGCACTTCCTATGTCCTATATTGGCCTACTCTTTGTCTGAATACTGGTTTGCAAACCCGCACCCAGGATGTGTGGAGTAAAGCCCATCTATCCTGGGAAAAGAGACGCCAATCATTTTTGTGGAAATGCTCGAGACACTTGCCGCGCGACACTTCTGGGAAGAACTAAAGCCACTAAATGATCTGCGTTTGGAGTATCGGCACTCTGTTTCCCAACATTGTTGTGGGTACCGACATTTTGGTGCTTGTGCAGAGTAGACGCAACTGCCAATCATCATGATTCAAATGTGCGACTTCCTCAGCATTATATTCGGTGTTAGGAAGCTCATATAATACTGCTTTGCTCTGTCGCGAAGAATTTAAACATTTGTGCAGGACGGAAAAGCGTCCCCTGTGATTTCAGATATATCTTCAGATAACTAGCAACCATGATTTTAAGCCATAATATGAACAAGTGTCGTTACTCTGAAGCGTAGCTCATTTAGTGGCACTATATATAAAAGAACATGGCGTCTGAAATCTAGCTCAGTGCTGCGCTGTTCCGCCATGATCTTCCCTAGTGCCACTAAATAACCTACGCTTCAGGGTAACGACAACTGTCCTTATTGCTGCTTAAAATCATGGCTGCCAGTTATTTGAAAATTTATCTGAAATCACAGGAAACGCTTTTACGTCCTCCACAAATGTTTAAACGCTTAGCGACAGAGCAAAGCAATATTACATGAGCTTCCTAACACCAAATCAAATGCCGAGGAAGTCTCACTTTTGAATCCTGACGATCGGCAGTTGCGTCTGCTCTGTACAAGCATCAAGATGGCGGCGTCCACAGCAATATTGGGGAACAGAGTGCCGACCCTAAGCATAGCTCATTTAGTGGCGTGGTTCACACCTCTGCGTGGCAAGGTTCACACTTCTGCACGTCCAGAGGTGTGGACCTCGTCAAAGATGTCCACACTTCTGCGCGTCGAGTCAAAAGCAACAAGAAGCAACCGTTTCCCACCCGTGAACTGTATCAAGGAGTTCTCTGTCCAAGCAAGTGGCACGGCTCTACTACTCGTCAGCGCCACAAGCGCGTGCAGGGACACGCTCTTTCACGCGCTTCTGAACAAAAAATAAAAATAAAAGTGTGGGACAAAATGGCCAGATGTCTCCACCCTAATGCCCGTGTCCCTCTAGAGCGACAGACAGAAACAAAAGACAGAGACAAGCCTCAAACCCATGCAGCATGATCGCGATGGTACCTTTGGCAGGCGTTTAGTCGTTCGGTGCTCGTGAAGTAAGCACGAGCGATTGCAAGCCTGTCAAAGATACTCTGGCGTGCATGATGCTCGTGTTTGAGCGTAGCCTCCCTTATTCCAGAAAGCCTTTCAAATCGCGAAAGACTATGGTTTGAGGCTTGTCGCTGTCGTTTGTTTCTGTCTGTCGCTCTAGTGGAACACGGGCATAAAAGCGCACATGAAGGCACCCTACCGCTAATACCGCTAACCATTGTTGTGGAAACGCGCAAGACACGTGCGAGGAGCGGGTGCTCCGCTGCCATTCGCTTCCAAGGGCCGCTCATTTCCGTATTGCGTCGACAACTGCTTCCAAGGGCAGGGGGCTCGAGACACGGGTCTCGTGCACTGGCGCATTCGACGCCACTTGCAAGACAAACGCAAACACATCGGAGGGCTTTAGTCCAGACAGGGGAGGGGGATCGGTGGTGCGAGCGAAGGCAAAGCTGGAAGCGCGAGCACGAAAGTTCCGTGCTTCAGGCTTTGCTCGAGCGCGCGAGCTGGGGAGAAACGCAAAAAGCGCTGGTCTCGCGCTTCTAGCTTTGGCTTCGCTCGCAGATAAGGTGAAACGAAGTATAGCGCACACCAGCTCGGAGCACGTGGAGCGAAAGCTCGCGATGCAGAACCCAGGGATCCTGGCTCAATCCCCACCCCTGCCCGTTTCGATCTGGATGAGCATCGTACCGGCGTGCGGTCGTGTATCACTACTGCGTGGTGCACGTTAAAGGCCCCAGGCTAGCGGTTGTACTGCACTGGCTAAATTGCTCATCTACAGCGAGTGACTCGTCGCAACTTTAAATGACTGACCAACTGCACGCTGTATAAATATCCCCACAACCCCCCAGACAGGGGGTTCGGTGGTCGAGTGGGCTAGCGCACACCAGCTCGGAGCACGTGGAGCGAAAGCTCTCACTGCAGAACCCAGGAATCCTGGGTTCAATCCCCACCCCTGCCCGTTTCGATCTGGATGAGCATCGTATACCGGCGTGCGGTCGTGTATCACTACTGCGTGGTGCACGTTAAAGACCCCAGGCTAGCGGTTGTAATGCACTGGCTAAATTGCTCATCCACAGCGAGTGACTCGTCGCAACATTAAAAATGGCTGACCAACGACTCGCAGTATAAATATCCCCACAACCCCCAATTTTATATTAGTCCAGACAAATAAAGAGGTGGCCAGTGCAATGACGAAAAAAAAAAAAAAAGGATCGGTGGCCGAGTGGGCTAGAGCCACAGAGCACACCAGCTTGGAGCACGTGGAGCGAAAGCTCGCGCTGTATAGACCTTTTCTGTTTCCTGTCGTTCTCAGTCACGTGGGTTCCGTATCTGGTATGCGGGCGAAAATATAATAAAACGTTTGAACCTGGAATATCCGAGAAAATATAGGTGAGGCAAATCAAGAATGTGTGACAATCACGCATTTTTCGTAAACACCTTCCAGCGGCGGGGAGAGATCAAAAAGATGTTTTACCGCATACCAGAAGTGACGATATTCAAGATGGCTGCGCGCTTGTGGAAAACGTGTATAGCCCAAGGATACCTGGGTTCAATCCCCACCCCTGCCCATTTCGATCTGGATGAGCATCGTATCGGCGTGCGGTCGTGTATTACTACTGCGTGGTGCACGTTAAGAACACCAGGCTACCGGTTGTACTGCACTGGCTAAATTGCTCACCTACAGCTGGGAGACAAGTCGCCCGTTGAGGCAGACTACGTTCTAGGGTGTAAAACATACAGACACCCCAATTTGTTTCCAGACAGATAAGGTAGCAACGCTTCATTCCACCGTGACATAGTAAGATCACCGTTGAAAGAGGTGTTCATAACGGACAATAGCAAGTTAAACTCCCGAGGTTATTTATGAAGACACTAAAGTTATTTAGAGGTTCATTTGATTTTGCCTAAAAATTATAAAGGTGAAGAGAAAAAAAAAAAAAGAAACGTACGCCTCACCTTATGTAGAAATGTATTTTCTACCTATTGATGGCCCGTTTGGTTTTCTTAGTAATCCGCAATACGGGAAGTGTTAAATTTACAACAACAAAAAAAAATTGTTTCGAGCGCCGAAACGTTAATGTCAAAATTCCATTTGCATCTCAGAGTAAGCACCTGTTCGTTGGTTAAGAAACTATATTGTAATTGTTCAAAGTAATAGAAATCATGATTCTTTTTTTTGGTTGTTTTTTATGTCTACTAGCCACCAAACAAGGTCTACAGAGAGTGAAAATATCTGAAATAATGTTTCATATAATGAGTGTTGTTCGGAAAAAGAATTTCAGCCTTCTTTGCAACTCATTCAACTATTTTTTTTTTGTGCGCTTTGCTTAGGGTGGAGACATCTGGCCATTTTGTCCCACACTTCTATTTTTTTTTTTGTGTTCAGAAGCGCGTGAAAGAGCGTGTACCGGCTCGCGTTTGTGGCGCTGACTGTGCTATGACGACATTTTGTTTTCGTCGATTTCTTTGTATTTTACCCGTGAGCGCATGCTGTCGGCCTCGGGTACTACAAAGGGTGTCATCACCCGAAGCAGAAGGACATTGAGGCACCCTACATATTAGGATGTCTCTGTTCAACCCTCCACGATCTTAGGTGCTTACGAGCCACGCTTGTAGCGTATGCAAGCGTTTTGACCACGGGCGCGAACATAGCACACACAAAAAATAGAATCAACAAAAGTATCGCCTTCAGAGCCTTATCAGGCCTTTCGCTAGGAGTCTGCTCATGACAAGTTATACTTTTTTGCAACGTTCAAAATGTGCCGACCAACGGAGCAATCAATTGTAATTCTGTTGCGTCTATGTTTATGCAGTGGGAAGTTAGTCAGCTCTGAGAACATCTGGTGTCTTCGTTGGAGATGCAAAAACAGTGCAGTATACCGCTGCCTATCCGACGTCTTTAGCGTGCATCCCGCAATAGTGATACATGACAGCCCGCCGGTACGATGCTCATCCAGATTGAAAAGGGCAGAGGCGGTGGATTGAATCCACGATCAGTGAGCTTTACAGCGTGAGCTTTCGCTACACGTGCTACCGATCCACGAGCAACGAGACATCGCGGTCGAATTCGAGCTCGAGAGAAAAACAACAACAGCAACAGCAAGAAAATCTTCGATTTGAGGCATTTAGTACTAGTGTCGCCATCTCGTTTAACAAGTTGGAAATAAAATTAACAGGGTGATTCTATTTACACAAATACGCAAATACAACAGTATTTTGCTTTCTTGTCATGGTCTTAAAATTAAGATTAGGGGCACCCCTAGTACGTACGGCCAAGCGTTTTGTCACGTTTGTCTTCTAAATAATTGTATTTTCAAAAATGCCTCAAAACGCGCTAAAAACAGTCAAAACGGTCATATTTCTGGATTTTATTAAAAATCTACAGCTCTCTAAAAGAAAAATCCAAGGGCCGCACAACCTTCATTACGTTATCATAAGTAACCCCAAAAAGAATGAATACTATCGTGCATTCCTGAAACTCAGGTTTGTGTAGCGCAATTTGCCCATTGAGTGACGAGCGGTTGAATCCCAACGTAAACACATCGAGGGGCTTTAGTCTCTACAGGTTCTGCAGCATGAGCTCCCTGCTTTGAACGGGGCTCGAGCTCGCGCATTTCTGCACGTTCTCTGATCTGCCGCGCCACAACAGACTCGCCAACGAACCCCACCGCACTTGGTTTAGCAGCTGCCAGAGTAGCGCTAGAGGGTGTAGTGGCAAGAGCGGCAAAAAATTGGACGTTTTAGTGATTTATACAGCGTAAGGTTGGTCTGCCAGTAGGGGCGACACTGGTTTACACTGTAGATGAACAATTTTGCCAGTGCAGTACGACTGCTAACCTGGGGTCTTTAACGTGCTCACGCAGTAGTGATACACGACCGCACGCCGGTACGATGCTCATCCAGATCGAAACGGGCAGGGGTGGGGCTCGAACCCAGGATCCCTGGGTTCTGCAGCGCGAGCTTTCGCTCCACGCGCGTCGAGCTGGGTGTGCGCTTCAGCCCACTCGGCCACCGATCCCCCCGGCAAGAGCGGCGCCCGCTTACAAAAGGCCGCGTGAAGACGGCCAATGTAGATGCCGCGAGTGGCGCTGGAGTTCTGTGCCCTAGGAAAATTTGTGGCAGATGGCAGATGTGCGATGAGCGAAGACGACGACGAAGCTGAGGCGGTACGCTTCTCCTGAACATAGCACCGTAGCACTTTTCTTTGTGGTGTAGTGGTGGGGAGTCTTCTCCATTCCGTTGCCGTCTCGGTCATAAATGCAAGGAACAAGACGGACGCACACACTGCTTCGCGCCGGGATGCAAGTCGGGCTACCCGGTCAACAAGGGCAGCCACCAGCGATCGTAAGCCGTCGCTGTTTCGTGCGCCAAAGGAGGAGGAGTCCCGCAGACTACAGTGGGGAAAAAAATCTTAATCAAGAAGATAAACGCCTCGCCGAGACATCAGCGGTGTGCGAGAGACATTTTGAACCGCGCCTTATCCTTCGGACTATGTGCACATCGTCAATGGCGAATAGGTTAGGATTCTTTGCCGCAATATATTATGACTATTTTGTAGTCTTTTTGCGTACTATGTTGCTGGATATCTGTCATGTGCTTTCTGTGTATGTCGATGAAGTGTATTACCACTTTTGAGAAGTCATAAGGAAGTGAGTTGAGAATAATTTTTTTTTCATATTAGGGCCGGTTGTTGAAGTTTGCGTTCATGTCGTATTTTAATGCTTCATGTACTCCCAATCGAGGTATTTTTTCTTCATAGACTGCATTCCACAAAAAACAATTTGTTATATGTTCGCCAGTTGCAGTGGCACCTTTGCCGTTCCCAAACGCGCTTCCGCCTTGCACCTTACACAACGGCTGGTCCCTACATCAGCAACACGATGACAAAAAACAATACACCAGTTTACTGTTCCTCTCACCATTAAAAAGTGAGATTTATTGAGATTTATTAGTCTATTTTTTCTTTTATCAGTATCGCCGGTTGTTTCTTCGCAGCTATTAAGCGTGCAGCCCAAGTGATAGCGTTGCTGAACGACCTGTCAGTACTGGGAAAGGGGGGGGGGGGGTCGATATTAATCAAATGATCTCCATCAAAAACACGCGAATAATAAAAGTAGAGGATAGAACACACTCTAGAGGCATTAGTGCAAAGAAAAACCTACAATTTTTCACATTAGCACTTGTTCTGTGTCGCGAAAAGCTCCAGCCGAACCACAGTAGTACACGCCGAGCAGCGCCGACGACGAGGCTGACGGGGGCACGTTCCTGTAGCAATATCTAGAAAGGACGAGACGAGGCCATTTCCGCTGGGCTCTAGACATGAAGCGCGTGTGTCGCCGGCGCTTCGTTCTTCTTTATTCAAGCCTCTTGCCACAGTTCCTAGGGCACAGAACAGCAGCGCTACGGTGTCGTCTACGCGCAAAATCTTCACGCGGTGGCCGCCGCTCTTGCCACTTGCCACTACAACTCTCTAGAACACTGTAACTTTAGTTCGCAGGAGGCAGACGGCCATGCACGCGAGGGCTCGTGCCTTCTCGTGCTTTACACGCGCAGTGCTCCAGCGAGGTTGTCGCACGGGCAGAAAGACTAAAGTTCCCTCGATGCATTGCGGCAGCGGTGGTGTAGTCAAACTGGCTGGTGAGATCGGTCTATTGTACGCGAGGCATTTGTGAATAAGCAGCATTGTGTATCAGTCTTTTTTTGACTTAGAAAAGACTTATGATACCACTTGGAAACATGGCATCCTGCGCGACCTTTTTATGTACGGAGTACGTGGCCGATTGCTTCATTGCATAAAGAACATCCTGTGTGGACGCACTTTCCGTGTCCGGCTAGGCACTACGTTATCTGATTCGTTCGTTCAAGAGAACGGTGTTCCTCAGGGTGGAGTCCTGAGTGTCACTCTCTTCGCTGTAAAAATTAATTCTCTTTGTCAGGTCATACCTTCTTTCGTGTCGTACTCCCTATATGTGGATGATATTCAAATTTCTGTGGCATCTTGTAATATGTCTAGCTGTGAAAGACAGCTGCAGCTAACCATAAATAAAATGACTAAATGGGCAAATGAAAATGGTTTTAAGTTCTCTTCAGAAAAAAACAATCTGTGTCCCCTTTTCTCTTCGGCGTGGGCTTTGGTTAGATCCGATTCTCAGTTTAAATGGAAATAGCATTGCAGTAAGACCAGAGCATCAGTTCCTAGGAGTGATTTTTGACCGTAAACTTAGCTTTGTATCTCACCTCAAGTGGCTGAAGCAAAGTGTATGCAGACTATGAATATTCTAAAAGTTCTTTCTCACAAGTCTTGGGGCTCCGATAAAAAGTGTCTGCTTCGTCTCTATTCCTCTCTCGTACGATCACGTCTTGATTATGGCGCTGTTGTGTATGCATCTGCTCGGCCGTCTGCATTGAAGATGCTTGATCCAGTGCACCATCTTGCGTTGCGTTTAGCAAGTGGTGCTTTTCGAACATCCCCTATTCCAAGCTTGTATGTTGACTCTAATGAAATGTCACCTGAGAAAAGGCGGCAGCTGCTTAGTCTAGTCTATGTTTACGAAATTTTATCGGATTCTGGTCATCCAGCCCACACTTATATCCGAGAGTCTCGATTTTGTCGTACCTTTGATCATAAGCCAACTGTTGTCCCACCCTTGAGTCTTCGTTTTGAGAACCTTCGTCTTTCCCTTGGCCTGCCTCGTGAAAATGTCTACCTCCTAGAAAGTGCATATCACACTGCCCCATGGGATATCAAGCCTATAGCTTGTGATTGGTACTTCACAAAATTTAATAAACATAATGTCTCCCCACCCATTTACAGCAGGAATTTCTCGCACTGCAAGAAAAGTACAAGAATTACCATCAATTTTACACTGATGGAGCCAAGTCTTCAACGTATGTAGGCTCAGCCGTACATTCAAACTCGTTTACACATGTGACACGGCTGAATAATGTTGCTAGTATTTTTACCGCGGAGCTACATGGCGTGCTGTCTGCACTTGACTATATTATCCGGAGCAAAGTGATGAAAGCAGTTCTTTTTGTAGACTCTCGTAGCGTTGTTACTGCAGCATGTTCACCTAATCCAACCAAGAACAAGTTGACTCAACTGGTACGTGCTAAAGTTCAACTGGGCCTCGGAGATGGGAAGGATATTAGGTTTTGTTGGATCCCGAGCCATGTGGACATTGCAGACAACGAGGCTGCAGATACACTGGCCGCCTCCTCGCATAAACTCTTACCATCACAGGCCTGCATACCATACCAAGACCTAACAAGGCCCATACGGCTTGCACTTCTAAAATTGTGGCAGTCCGAGTGGGATTTGGCAGATAACAACAAACTTCATATTATCAAGCCGGGCATGGGTACCCGGGAAAGCTCCTATAACTGGAGCCGTTTCCGTGAGGTTCTTCTGTGCCGCTTGAGGATCGGCCACACCTTCCTCACCCATCGACACCTGCTTGTTGGTGAGGAGCCACCGGTGTGCGAGCACTGTGGAGACAATTTGTCTGTTCTACATATTTTTCTTTGCCCTGGTCTGCTTCAACAACACAAGTTCTTCTTTCCTGAGCTTTTTAAGTACTGTATCCCTTTCCATCCTACCCTGTTCCTAGGGGAGCAGCCGCTAATATCAATTGACCGTCTTTTAACTTTTGTAGAAAATATAGCCATCTTACACAAAATATAGCAGAAATACTTCCTTCCTTGGTGCATCATTTCTAGTTCATTTTAGTTTACCTAGTTTGGCGCAGTATGGCCATCGTAGCTCTTGCGCCATAAAACCCGCAAACAACAACGGCGCTCATCGCAAGTAATGAAATGACTCGTAATTGATTACTGTTTGAAGTAATTTTGTAATAATTTGATTTAATTGATTAGGAAGTAGTAATCGCGAGAGCAATCTGATTAGTCTTTTTGGAAGTAGGTACTCAAATTACGTGTAACCGTTAACCATTTTTTTTCCTGCCCTTTTTTATGGTGCACTTTGTTTCTACCAGTTTCCTTCCAAGCAATCCTCGAACCGAGTCTCGGACAGGAGGATGGGGTTACCAAAAGTTTTGGATTAAGAAGATAAGTAGCTTGTTATTCGGTTCATCCTAGTCCAATGTTGGAGACTACGAGAGACCCGTCTTTAAACCGGCAGGAAAATCTAAAGTAATCGAAGAAGTAACGTTTTTTTTCAAGTAACGGCTAATTACTATACTTCCCAAGTAATGAAGTGATCTAATTGAATACTTTTTTAATCGAGAGTAATTGTAATTGCAGTCTATTAGTGTTTGCGAGTAACGTGTACGAGAACGGATGGATGATGCCACAAAAACTTTATAGAATTTTATCGGCAAGATGCTTTTAAGTTAAGCGTATAGATTTAGTACAAAGTTGAACGAACGGCTTGCTAACTTACAACCAACGTTATTAGATTAGCTCATATACGGAACTGCTCATAGACGCTGCTTTCACGAGCAGTACCCCCCATTTTCACCACGGCTCGCCTCCTGTCGTTCGACGCGCCGGACGGCTGCTATGGGAACTGCAGTGTCTCCTATGGAATACGTACGTTTCGAAGCGCAGCATCTAGATGGCGTTCTACCGTAAAATGAAACAAACAGTTTTGAAACGAAAATTGAGATGGCGCGTCAAACGACGGGCGGCGACCTGAAGTGAGTGCGGAAAGGGGGGAAGGGGGGGGGGGGGGGGTGGGTAACGATACCTCTCTCCGAGTTCCCGAGCTGAGGTAATCAAGTAAGGTTGCTTATTATAACGACGAATGTACCCCCCCCCCCTCTTATGACGTAACACTAAGGTTCCTATGACTGCCGAAAGCGGATACAGATAAGGGGAAATAGTTCTGCTATGACGCAGCAGAATCGCAGTATTTCCGATTTCCTCTCTCGTACCAAAATAAGCACAAAAAAAGATCTGCAAATTTTTTACCGTTAAAATTGTTGCACTGTCCCATTAAGCCCTGACAGAAACACGCCGAAGCGAAAATGTTTCCGTACTGCGTCCGCCATGACGCATTTCAGCCATTTTGTAGAAGGTCGTAAAACTTTCGTAAAAAATAAACATACAGACACACACGCACAGACAGCCTCCCGGCATTCGCCATCTTTGAACCTCGCGACGGACACAAAATATACACTGCAGCTCAAACTTCGCCATTTGACATTTCTATTCGAGTCGAAAGCAATCTGGCGCGAGCGAAATGTCGGCGTTGTCGCAGCTGCGAGCGTTTAACGTGCCTCGCGGGTGGAGATATCGTCATTCGTGGCGCTCGCTACCGCACTACGATGGAAAGTTAAGGATACTGGTTGATTGACTCGATTCCTCTATACGCTGATTGACGGAGGGGTTAGCCGGGCAGTGACTGATATAGCCTTGTCGACAATAACAGGGAGAAAAAAAAATTAAATAACAGTCTCACGATTATAATTATAATGTCCTCATACTATTTTTTTACAGGCCTCACCAGGGTGCTTCTGTACAGTGTATTTGATGTCGCTCTTGGTGGACTGTGGCTTATTTTGTATTTGTTTATTTCCATTTGAAAGCACATGTACAGGGTGTTTGATTTTAATCCGAACAGATATATTAAAGGCAAGCCGTGAAAGGTACGCAAATGCGGCCTGGTGGACATAATACAGGAGGCTAATCGTCACGATAGAGATTTTAGTAGATCGTCCCTGTTATTCCGATAATGATACCCGATACTCCGCCGCCGCCTTTGGGCATGCATCGTATCGTTATCGGGGGTATCAGAGGTATCGAAACGATCTACTTAATCTCTAATATGGTGGCTTGAAGGGGAAGTGTGACGGGCGCTATATGCGCGCAGTGATAGAAAGGGGCACGAGACGTAATGAAAATTTTTGGGATCGCCCAAGTACGGCCTTGAAATAATGAGGGTTGTAATTGGCCAAAAGTTTACTTTAAACCTTAAAGTCAATTAAAACGAATCTTGCAGGCATTTACGATTATTTGTTTCTTTTTTTTTATTCTTTAGTATAAAGTTATTAATTGTTGTTCCGCTAGGTCTTGCCTCTTGTCTTTGGTTTTCTTGACTAGAAGGAAGTTGTCTTGTTCTTGTTTAGAATTTTCGTACTGGAATATATAAGAAATTGAATTGGAAATAATTTAAAACTCTGAATCTTTTAATGTTTTTTTTTTTAAACTAATTATGTATATCTGCCTATCTTTATATTCTGATGCACGTTTCAATTTTATTTATTAATTGTCTTTCTCCTTATTTTTATGTCCTTTTTTTTGGGGGGGGGGAGCAGATATTATTTTATTTTTTCGTTGTCTTTTATTACTTTTAATGATTATTTTCTTTATAACAAGATTTATTTATAGCGATACATACACTGGTATTTACATATTTAAATTTTCCCCCCAAGGAGAAGGATCACACTTAATAAGCTTCCTGTTTTCATATTTATTTTTTCATGTGTTTCTGTAAAAAACAAGATTAAGAATAACCCTTCTTTTTATTGTCTGTTTTTGTTGTTTATTCCTGGACACCGTTGATTTGAGAGTTGATTTTTCGTTCCAGTTTTGTTATTGATACTCTCATTATGTTTGATGAGAAGTCTAGAACCGGAAATTCGTCTTGGGTGCTCCTAACCTGTTGTTTGGGGTCTTCTCTATGGCAGTGGTCGGCATTTTAGGTCGCTTTCACTCACCCTCACCCTCACAGCCACACTCAGCTTAGCCCCTCACTCACCCTCACCCTCACAGCTACACTCACCCTCAGCCCCTCATTCACCCTCATCCTCACAGTCACTTTCACCCTCACTGAACCTCACGGCCCTCACGCACTCATACCCCTCACGCACTCACGGTCCTCACAGCCCTCACACCCCTCACGCACTCATTGCCTTCACGGCCCTTACACACTCATACTCCTCACGCACTCGCGGACCTCACAGCCCTCACACCCCTCACGCACTCACCGCCTTCACGGCCCTAACGCACTCATACCCTTCACGCACTCACGGCCCTCAGACCCCTCACGCCCTCACGCACTCATACTCCTTACACACTCACATACTTCACAGCCCTCACATCCCTCACGCACTCGCCGCCCCCACGCACTCACCGGCCTCACGGCCCTTACGCACTCACACCCCTCGCGGTTCTCACTCACCCTCACACATGAATTTTCGGGGTTCAGAAACTCACTCACCCTCACCTCACCTGTGAAGATGAGGGTGAGTGAGGGTCCTCATGAGTGAGGTTTGCCGAGGTATGCTCTATGGTGGTTGTTTGTTGTGGTTGGTTAAAGGAAGCCCGGGGAATGAAACTGGCTCACTCCCCCTGATCTTGTTGTGGGTCTTCCAATGGGGTTGTGGTGTTGGTTCAGGATCCTAAGCTAGGAGGAGCTCCGACCCAGGAACTAGTCCACGGCTCTCCTAACCTAAGATGGAGACTTCTCATGAGATGGCATTTTTCAGTTTTTGATCTAAGAACCTAAGGAAGTCTGGAGAATGGAGCAGGTCCAAACCCCCCTATCCACCATCTTTGGGTCTTCCATGGCCTTCGACAGTGTGCATTGTTGCAGTTTGGCGTGTAAAAGTGACTGCTGTTTGTCGTGATTGGTTGAAGCCCGAGGAATGAAACTCACTCCCTCTCATCTTGTTGTGGGTCTTCCAATTTCCATTGGTTGTAGTGTCGCGACTGAGTCAACTACAGTTGACTCAATCGCGACCGGCCGGAGTTAAGCGGCGGCGCCACCTGTCATTGAGCCGCCAACGATCATTGAGTTCAATTGAGCTGGCCTACCTCAGTTATACTTTACTTTAGTTCACCTTATGATGTACCGCAGGGAAAGGCTCAAGCGCGAGCTCTTCTACGGCCACGGTGGAAGAAACATTTAGGTGATGGCTCTTTGTCCGACGCGGTGACCACATTATATTCGGTGCACCGAGCGCTTCACTCGCACGGGGATAGATGGCGCCCAAGTATCGGGTCCCTCCCGAACCGACCGCTCCGGTTGTTTCTCCCAGCGGTGGTCCCGCATTCCCTCGCTCACCGCTTCTTGTTGTACCCACTGTGGAAGAAACACATTTAGGTGATGACTCTGTCCGACGCGGCGGCCACATTATGTTCGGCGCACCAAGCGCGCTTCACTCGCACGGGGATAGATGGCTCCCAAGTATGGGATCCCTCTTAAACCGACCGCTCCGGTTATTTCTCCCAGCGGTGGTCCCGCCATTCCCTCGCTCACCGCTTCTTGTTGTACCCACGGTGGAAGAAACACATTTAGGTGATGACTCTGTCCGACGCGGCGGCCACATTATGTTCGGCGCACCAAGCGCGCTTCACTCGCACGGGGATAGATGGCTCCCAAGTATGGGATCCCTCTTAAACCGACCGCTCCGGTTGTTTCTCCCAGCGGTGGTCCCGCCATTCCCTCGCTCACCGCTTCTTGTTGTACCCACTGTGGAAGAAACACATTTAGGTGATGACTCTGTCCGACGCGGCGGCCACATTATGTTCGGCGCACCAAGCGCGCTTCACTCGCACGGGGATAGATGGGCTCCGGTTGTTTCTCCCAGCGGTGGTCCCGCCATTCCCTCGCTCACCGCTTCTTGTTGTACCCACGGTGGAAGAAACACATTTAGGTGATGACTCTGTCCGACGCGGCGGCCACATTATGTTCGGCGCACCAAGCGCGCTTCACTCGCACGGGGATAGATGGCTCCCAAGTATGGGATCCCTCTTAAACCGACCGCTCCGGTTGTTTCTCCCAGCGGTGGTCCCGCCATTCCCTCGCTCACCGCTTCTTGTTGTACCCACTGTGGAAGAAACACATTTAGGTGATGACTCTGTCCGACGCGGCGGCCACATTATGTTCGGCGCACCAAGCGCGCTTCACTCGCACGGGGATAGATGGCGCCCAAGTATGGGATCCCTCTTAAACCGACCGCTCCGGTTGTTTCTCCCAGCGGTGGTCCCGCCATTCCCTCGCTCACCGCTTCTTGTTGTACCCACTGTGGAAGAAACACATTTAGGTGATGACTCTCTGTCCGACGCGGCGGCCACATTATGTTCGGCGCACCAAGCGCGCTTCACTCGCACGGGGATAGATGGCGCCCAAGTATGGGATCCCTCTTAAACCGACCGCTCCGGTTGTTTCTCCCAACGGTGGTCCCGCCATTCCCTCGCTCACCGCTTCTTGTTGTACCCACGGTGGAAGAAACACATTTAGGTGATGACTCTCTGTCCGACGCGGCGGCCACATTATGTTCGGCGCACCAAGCGCGCTTCACTCGCACGGGGATAGATGGCGCCCAAGTATGGGATCCCTCTTAAACCGACCGCTCCGGTTGTTTCTTCCAGCGGTGGTCCCGCATTCCCTCGCTCACCGCTTCTTGTTGTACCCACGGTGGAAGAAACACATTTAGGTGATGACTCTCTGTCCGACGCGGCGGTCACATTATGTTCGGCGCACCAAGCGCGCTTCACTCGCACAGGGATAGATGGCGCCCAAGTATGGGATCCCTCTTAAACCGACCGCTCCGCGGTTGTTTTTCCCAGCGGTGGTCCCGCCATTCCCTCGCTCACCGCTTCTTGTTGTACCCACGGTGGAAGAAACACATTTAGGTGATGACTCTCTGTCCGACGCGGCGGCCACATTATGTTCGGCGCACCAAGCGCGCTTCACTCGCACGGGGATAGATGGCTCCCAAGTATGGGATCCCTCTTAAACCGACCGCTCCGGTTGTTTCTCCCAGCGGTGGTCCCGCCATTCCCTCGCTCACCGCTTCTTGTTGTACCCACGGTGGAAGAAACACATTCAGGTGATGACTCTGTCCGACGCGGCGGCCACATTATGTTCGGCGCACTAAGCGCGCTTCACTCGCACAGGGATAGATGTCTCCCAAGTATGGGATCCCTCTTAAACCGACCGCTCCTGTTGTTTCTCCCAGCGGTGGTCCCGCCATTCCCTCGCTCACCGCTTCTTGTTGTACCCACAGTGGAAGAAACACATTTAGGTGATGACTCTCTGTCCGACGCGCCGGCCACATTATGTTCGGCGCACCAAGCGCGCTTCACTCGCACGGGGATAGATGGCGCCCAAGTATGGGATCCCTCTTAAACCGACCGCTCCTGTTGTTTCTCCCAGCGGTGGTCCCGCCATTCCCTTGCTCACCGTTTCTTGTTGTACCCACAGTGGAAGAAACACATTTAGGTGATGACTCTCTGTCCGACGCGCCGGCCACATTATGTTCGGCGCACCAAGCGCGCTTCACTCGCACGGGGATAGATGGCGCCCAAGTATGGGATCCCTCTTAAACCGACCGCACCGGTTGTTTCTTCCAGCGGTGGTCCCGTATTCCCTCGCTCACCGTTTCTTGTTGTACCCACGGTGGAAGAAACACATTTAGGTGATGACTCTCTGTCCGACGCGGCGGCCACATTATGTTCGGCGCACCAAGCACGCTTCACTCGCACGGGGATAGATGGCGCCCAAGTATGGGATCCCTCTTAAACTGACCGCTCCGGTTGTTTCTTCCAGCGGTGGTCCCGCATTCCCTCGCTCACCGCTTCTTATTGTACCCACGGTGGAAGAAACACATTTAGGTGATGACTCTCTGTCCGACGCGGCGGCCGCATTATGTTCGGCGCACCATGCGCGCTTCACTCGCACGGGGATGGATGGCACCCAAGTATGGGATCCCTCTTAAACCGACCGCTCCGGTTGTTTCTCCCAGCGGTGGTCCCGCCATTCCCTCGCTCACCGCTTCTTGTTGTACCCACGGTGGAAGAAACACATTTAGGTGATGACTCTGTCCGACGCGGCGGCCACATTATGTTCGGCGCACCAAGCGCGCTTCACTCGCACGGGGATACATGGCGCCCAAGTATGGGATCCCTCTTAAACCGACCGCTCCGGTTGTTTCTTCCAGCGGTGGTCCCGCATTCCTCGCTCACCGCTTT